>JBBPBX010016099.1:0-23493 GCA_038048925.1 Garcialebias charrua | reverse complement strand
TATATATATATACACACACACACACACACACACACAGTACTGTATAACCTAGGTCTGAGGATATTGTATTGTATTGTTTCATTCATTTCATATTAAAACAATGACAATTTTTTAAAAAGATTAAACTTAAACAAAAACATAAAATGAAAGGAAGCAGAAGAAGAAAACATTTCTTATCATATCTGCTCCTTATCAAACAATCAATTCAAACTATCAAATTCAATTATTTGTAATACAAAAGTATACAGTCTCATCGGAAATATACAATCACATCAAAATACCTATTATAATTTGTTAGATTAGAATCAACTGAAATGTAACTCTTCAACAGAATAGTTTTAATCATTTTCTTAAATATTATGGACTTCAGGATATTGCGTGATGCGCTGGTTTATTGCATCACCAGCTGTGTGTGACGTAATAAACCTCATAATTCAGATTAAATCGCGTCCAAACAAAGGAAAGTGAAAATGAAAGCAGCTCCTCAGAACAATGGTTCTGACCTTTCAGCCCGTTCCAACCGGAACCGCTGCTTCCGTCACGTTCCCCTGCTGATCAGCTGATTCATGTTTACATCAGTCTGAGAGATTATTTAAAGTGCTTAAATAAACTGAGATGCGATTGGCTGTAAATTTTAAAATGCCAATTATTTTTTAAAACTGACCGTGAATAAAATGTTATGTATGTAAAGACCGTGAAGAAAATGTTATGTATTAAAAAAAAGTGCGACTTCTCCAAGAGTTTAAAAATTTAGAATTAATAAAAAATTGAATAGCCTGTTTTTTTATTTATTTATATGTTTTTCACATTGATCCACATGGTACAGATGAAATTCCTGGTCAGTTTTTCTGAATGAAAGTATGTGACATTCAGAGTTTAAACATTTAGAATTAATAAAAAATGTAATATTATTATTTTTTTTAAATATCCAGGCTTATGTTTTTCACATTGATCCACATAGTTTAAAGATGAAATTCCTCACCTGGTCAGTTTTTCTGAATGAAAGCCGCAGGTGACATTCAGAGTTTCCCTCAGGTGAGTCTGGAAAACGAAATTTTGAGCGTCTTTAAATGCAGCTCTGCTCCAACACAACACCAGCACACATCTGGACACCTGAGCACTTCTCTCCACAACATCTGGACTTTATTTGTCAAAATGCTGAGCGGGGTCTGGTTTGCGTGCGTGTTTGTGGGTCTGTACGGCGCATGCGCGTCGCTGAGCTGCAGGTGGATGGATCATAAATTCCGACAGTTCAGTGAAAACTCCTTGAACCTCCTGGATGTGATGGTGAGAGGCTGCAGCATGGTCCACATGGTGTGTGTTGTTGTTGTGGAGTCTAACCATGTGTGTGTGTGCAGGCTATCAACTCCACTAACAGCACTGAGGATGAGGAGGGTGTGTCCTTCCCTCATCAGCTGTACAGCCAGGCGTCCAGAGCTTCAGTGAGTCTTCCTCAGTGTGCAGGACACCAGCAGAGCATCAGCAGGTCTTCATGTTGTTCTTGTTGCTGCAGGCTGAGGACAAAGTAGCTTTCACGGTTCAGGTCCTGAAGGAGGCGTCTGCCCTGCTGGAGGAAGATGATGGCTCTTCATCATGGGAGGAGGGTGCAGCTGAGAACTTCCTCAGTGTTGTCTGCAGACAGGCTGAGGAGCTGCTCTCCTGTGTAGGTCCACTCTCACCTGAACCTTTCACCTGCAGCACGCTCTGTTCTTTAGCTGTTTGTCAATGTAAACATTCAGCTGATGCTGCTGTGGCTTTTTGTTTGTAACTTTAACATTTTTCAAAATATTTCATTTTCACATCAACATCTGTTTTATTTAAAATCGTTGTTCTGTTTGAAACCTGCTTCAGCTTGTTGCTCTGTTTGTCTGTTTTGGCTACTTTATGGCTTTTAGCTACTGCTTTTTAGCTTTTGTAAATCTTTCTTCTGCTTTTAGTTTTTATCTTAATTTTGTATACTGATTTGTTAATTTCAACTTTTTAACAGTGTTTTGTCAATTTAAGAAAATGTTTAGCTTTTTTATTTTTGCTTGTAAGTTTTTGCTATTTTAAAGTTTTAGCTATACAGTACTGTTCTACTAGACTTTTCCCTTTGTTGCTAGCTTTGGCTGCTTTTATTTTTAATTTTTAAACGAATCCTTTAACATTTTAATTTTTATTGATAGTTTAGACATTTTTTTGGTCTGCAGTTTATTTCTTTTAAATAACCTTTAGCTGATTTTAGCTTTTAGCTAGCATTTTGTAGCTTTTATAATCTTTTGCTAATTTTCGTTTTAGCTAATGGTTTTGCTATAGCTTTTGTTTGTGTTGCTACTTTTAGCTAGTGTTTTGCTTCTTTTGACTTTTAGTTAAAGTTTATTTGCTCATTTTAGCTTTTTCTAGCATTTAGCTGGTTTAGGGGATTTTAGCTCATCTCTTTTACGTTTGCTCTGATATTGCAATGTTTTTTTTCACAATTTGCTTCTTTTAGCTTATATGCTTCTTTTGACTTTTAGGTTGTAGGGTTTGTTTTGCTCATTTTAGCTTTTTTGCTCAACTTTAGATGACTTTTAGCTCATCTTTTTATGTTAGCTCTACAGATGGTATTGCTAATTTTTGTTAGTGATTTGCTTCTTTTAGCTAGTGCTTTGTTTGACTTTTAGAAAGCCTTTTCCTTCTTGTAGTTTTTTTCTGCTTCTTTTAGTTTAGCAACTCAGTTTCAGCTTCTTTAGCTACTTTCAGCAGTCATTCAGCTCTCACTGGTTCTCACAGAAAATCCTTTGTCTCTAGTTTGACCTTTGACTCCTGGGAAATGTTTTGAACTCCTCTTGTTGTGCTGAATGCAGATCGGAGCTCACGGCCACATGAAGAAGAAGAACACGAAGCTGCACCTGTACTTCAAGAGGCTGTCCAGTCACATCCTGAAGAGACGGGTCAGTTCTTTTTCTGCTGCTCTGACACACGTGATGTTTTCAACACGCATGTTGGACTAACGAACGTTGTTGTGTCTGCAGGGCCAGAGCGCTGAAGCCTGGGAGCTGATCAGGAAGGAAATCAGAACTCATCTGATGAGAGTCGACCTCCTGATGTCATCTTTACTCGCTCACAACTAACACTCACATCCCCAGTGTTCATTTATTTATTATTTATTTATCTTTTTACAAGCTGTTGATTAAATATATATTTATTCCCTCTCCTCACTTGGCTGTTGCATGAAGGATTATTTATTTATTTATATATTTTTAACATTTATAATTGTATGATTAAATCACAGTTGATGTTTCTGTGTTAATCAATGCATTTTTTTACATGGATTGTAACAAAAAAATCAATAAAAATACTAATTCTACTTGCAGATGTTTTAAATGTTTTTCTTGGTGCATAAAGATCCAGTGAAACAGAGAGGAAACATGTTTTATTTGTTTATTACAAACTTCTTTTCCTCTTTTTGTTTCAACAAAACATTACTTTTTTTTTCTTAATAACTTTAAATTCAGACATTTGTTACACATGGTTGCGTTATTTCATTTGATTTATATGTTAATTTTGTGGAGGTCCAAAAAAAAAGTTTAAATATTGAGTAATAAAGGTAAGATGGTGTAGTGGCTAAGGCTTTTGACTTGGGACCCGAAGGACGCGGGTTCGCGCCCCGGCCACTACACACCTTGGGGTGTCTATGAGTGCACATCTAATTCTCCAGCTCCCCGAGCGCTGACTACGGCTGCTCGCTGCACCACCTGGTGGTGGTTGGGTTAAAGGCAGAAGACCAATTTCGTCTGTCAAGTATGGGAAACATACACAGATGACAAATGTGACAAATTATTATTATTAGTTATTATTATTATAAATGACATTTCTGTGACACTTTGACTTAAAACAACAGCACTTCTTTTAAAATATTCTTATTCTTATTAGTCTTCATAATCTTTTTATTGTTATTCTTCATATTCTTTTATTATTAATCATATTCTCATTATTCTTATATCTATTCTTATTTGTCATATTCTTATTATTCTTTTCATTTGTATTCTTCTTCTTCTTATTATTATTAATATTTTTTGCATCTGTTCTTATTCATTAAATCAACAAAAAATATTTAAAACTAACTGATGTAGTATAATCAAAGTACTTTTATTGTGTGATAGTTTAAAATAGGACTGAGCTCCTAACATCCTGTGAAATCTGCTTCATCTCCACAACTCCTCAAGTTTGGACAATGCCATAAAAAGACAGTTACCGTATTTTCCGGTGTATAGGTCACACCTTTTTATGGTTTTTTTCTAGGCCTGCGACCTATACACCGGTGCAACCTATTTATGGATTTTTTCCCCATATTTTTAGACCAATTTTTGGCTGAGTTATGGCCCTTTTTCCCTGTTGCATAAAATGGTGCAGTACCAGTTTCGGCCACCAGGGGGCAGTGCAAGTGCAGTACCAGTTTCGGCCGCTATGATCGCTAAAGAGAGGTGCTGCATCCAGATGCTGCATCTTTCAGCTCACAGTCAGCTCCACCTCCAGATGCTGCAGCTATCCTGCACTGGTTTCCACAGCAACTGCAACTCTGAGCAGATCACCTTCAGCTGCAACTGATTTGTCATTTATTAACAAAAATTAAAGTGAGACACAGTCTTACAAAAAAGGCAGCCAACAAACATTTTTTTAGGAGTCTGTAGTTTAATTTTAATGATGTTGGTGGTATTTACATTTTGAAATAAGCTGATTTGTAATAATTTATTAACAAATATCAAAGTGAGACACAGTTTTACAAAAAAGGCAGCCAACAAACATTTTTTTAGGAGTCTGTAGTTTAATTTTAATGATGTTGGTGGTATTTACATTTTGAAATAAGCTGATTTGTAATAATTTATTAACAAATATCAAAGTGAGACACAGTTTTACAAAAAAGGCAGCCAACAAACATTTTTTTAGGAGTCTGTAGTTTAATTTTAATGATGTTGGTGGTATTTACATTTTGAAATAAGCTGATTTGTAATAATTTATTAACAAATATCAAAGTGAGACACAGTTTTACAAAAAAGGCAGCCAACAAACATTTTTTTAGGAGTCTGTAGTTTAATTTTAATGATGTTGGTGGTATTTACATTTTGAAATAAGCTGATTTGTAATAATTTATTAACAAATATCAAAGTGAGACACAGTTTTACAAAAAAGGCAGCCAACAAACATTTTTTTAGGAGTCTGTACCGGTAGTTTACCGGTAATTTT
Organism: Garcialebias charrua; assembly: GCA_038048925.1. Taxonomy (NCBI): domain Eukaryota; kingdom Metazoa; phylum Chordata; class Actinopteri; order Cyprinodontiformes; family Rivulidae; genus Garcialebias; species Garcialebias charrua. The sequence continues at coordinate 18,288 of JBBPBX010016099.1, read as the reverse complement.
AATGATGTTGGTGGTATTTACATTTTGAAATAAGCTGATTTGTAATAATTTATTGACAAAAATTAAAGTGAGACACAGTCTTACAAAAAAGGCAGCCAACAAACATTTTTTTAGGAGTCTGTAGTTTAATTTTAATGATGTTGGTGGTATTTACATTTTGAAATAAGCTGATTTGTAATAATTTATTAACAAATATCAAAGTGAGACACAGTTTTACAAAAAAGGCAGCCAACAAACATTTTTTTAGGAGTCTGTAGTTTAATTTTAATGATGTTGGTGGTATTTACATTTTGAAATAAGCTGATTTGTAATAATTTATTAACAAATATCAAAGTGAGACACAGTTTTACAAAAAAGGCAGCCAACAAACATTTTTTTAGGAGTCTGTAGTTTAATTTTAATGATGTTGGTGGTATTTACATTTTGAAATAAGCTGATTTGTAATAATTTATTAACAAATATCAAAGTGAGACACAGTTTTACAAAAAAGGCAGCCAACAAACATTTTTTTAGGAGTCTGTACCGGTAGTTTACCGGTAATTTTAATGATGTTGGTGGTATTTACATTTTGAAATAAGCTGATTTGTAATAATTTATTGACAAAAATTAAAGTGAGACACAGTCTTACAAAAAAGGCAGCCAACAAACATTTTTTTAGGAGTCTGTAGTTTAATTTTAATGATGTTGGTGGTATTTACATTTTGAAATAAGCTGATTTGTAATAATTTATTAACAAATATCAAAGTGAGACACAGTTTTACAAAAAAGGCAGCCAACAAACATTTTTTTAGGAGTCTGTAGTTTAATTTTAATGATGTTGGTGGTATTTACATTTTGAAATAAGCTGATTTGTAATAATTTATTGACAAAAATTAAAGTGAGACACAGTCTTACAAAAATGGCAGCTAACAAATGTACCGTAGGTGCGACCTAGGTGCGACCTATACATCGGTGCGACCTATACACCGGTGCGACCTATACACCGGTGCGACCTATTTATGGATTTTTCCAGTTTATTGATAAATATTGGACACTGCGACCTATACACAGGTGCGACCTATACACCAGAAAATACGGTACTCACAGCCTACTTTCTCCAAGTGCACTTCACCGAGCTTGGGCATTGAAAAGGGCAAACATGTTGCACCTCGTTCCCTTCCTTCAGGGAACATGAGTTATGGTGCATAACTTTCAGATCCCTTATCAGTCAGTCCACTCAGTGCAACATATGACTATGGGAACGTAATTCATTCACGCCCTTGAAATGTTCTGTAAAATGCATGCTTGTGAGAACTTCTGCCTTTATACTTTAGGCGTTTTGGCTGATCTCTACTGTGTGTTAGAGAGGACAGCCTGAGTGACGTCACATGCAGTGACATCCAAACTATAGTGTTTTGCAAATGTGTTTGTGGAACTCCAGTTTGCCGCAGCACAAATGTCTGCCACTGGAACACCCTTAAACAGAGTCCATCAGGCCTCGAGTGGAATGGGCGTGTACCCCAGAGGGCACCTGTTGACCGTTGCTGCTGTACGCCTTTTTTATGGCCTCAGTCACCCAGTGTGAGAGGGGCTACTTTGAAAGGGCTCTGCCAGCAGCAGGATTGGCAAAACATACAAACAGTTGGTTTGTTTTCCTCCAACTGACAGTTCTGTTGATGTAAACACTCATAGCCCTGACAGGGCAGAGTGATCTCAACCTCCTCTGTTCCTCAGTGAGAACAGCGTGGGGAGGAAACTCAGAGAGTTCAAAGTCCAGACTTCTGGGATTTAGAGTTTGAACTTTTGGGACATATGCAAGGTTTGGATGCTGGGTGAACTTTGACCCGTCAGGGGCAAACCTGGTACACATTGGGTGCACAGATAAAGCGTGGAGGTCACCCACACATTTAGCTGAGCAAATAGCCGAGAGCAAAGCAGTTTTATAAGATAACAAATCTATCTTAATGCTGCTGAGAGGCTCAAACTGAGGCTCACACAAGGCATCCAGGACTAACTGAAGGTCCCAATCAGGGGCCAGAGTCCTGCTGGGGGGCCTTTTTCTCAGTACACCCTTCATGAAACGTATCATGAGAGGATTGGCACCGGGTGTTTTACCCCCGAGCTTTCGTGGCATGCTGAGATGGCTGACAAAAACACCTTAATGGTGGAAAAGGAGCGGCCTTTTTCTAGCAGGTCTTGTAAAAAGGTGAGGAGCTGGACCAGGTCACAGGAATATGAAATAATATTCCTTTCCAGACACCAGGCATCAAAAACACGCCATTTTTGAGCGTAGAGAGTCTGGGTTGACTGGGCTCTCGCTCCCTGTATCGTGTTTATGACATTGCTGGGGAGGCCGGAGGCCATCAACCTGTTCCTCTCAGCGGCCAGGCTGAGAGTTGCCACAGTTCTGGACGTGGGTGAAGGAGCTGCTTGTGGCCCTGAGACAGCAGGTCCCTGTGGGGGACAGCTGCCATGGTGTCCCTGACAACAGTGACGTCATTTCTGGGAACCACGGTTTCTGTGGCCACCTGGGGGCTATGAGTATCAGGGAAAGGGCTCCCCTGCGTACACGTTCCAGCATCGCCTGAATCAGAGGGACAAGGGGAACGCGTAATATAGCACCCCTGCCAGCCAGCTGTGGGCCAGAGCGTCTGTTCCCATCGGGGCGTGTGTTTCTTTCAGTGAAAAGTACAGGCCGCAATGCGTGCTGGTTTTGCAAGCGAACAGATCTACGGATGCCCGCCCGTATCGTGCCCAGATCTGGTCCACGACACGTGGATTCAGTCTCCACTCTGAGGCTAGCAGTGGCCCTCTTGAGAGAGCATCTTACCCGTGGTTTAGCTCGTCCGGGATGTGTGTCGCTCTCAGTGACAATATTCGAGGGCCGCACCATGTGAGCAGCTTGTGTGTCAGGCTTAGGAGGGGTCGGGACCTTGTTCCCCTTTCTCTATTGATAAAGGACACAGATTTTCTGTTGTCCAATTTTATCAGGACATGTTTTGTAATCAGCCCCCTTTTGTAAAAGTGCTTCACAGCCAGAAAAACAACCTTCAATTCCAGGAAGTTGATGTGGAATTTCACTTCCTGCTGATTCCAGAGCACTTGGGCATTCTGGTTCCTGCAAAAAGCTCCCCAACCTCTCTTTGAAGCGTCTGTTGTGATCACCACACGAGACAGTACTCTTCCCAGTGGGACGCCTCTCGTGAACACAGAAGGATCCCTCCAGGGTTCCAGGGCTGTCATGCACTCCGGGCTGACCAGTATCTTCCCTGCCTACCTGAGGGAGGCCGGGTGCATTTGTTTGTTTAGCCATATCTGCAGAGCGCACATTTTTAATAAGGCTTGAGGCACGTATGAGATGGCTGCTGCCAGCAAACCCAGAAGGCACTGGCAGAGCTTCAGGGACACTCTCTGGTCCAGCTGAAAGCGTGCCAGATAGAGGCGGATGGAAGAGATTCGTTCCTCTGAAAGCCGTGCTCTGTACAAAATGGTGTTGATCTGTACACCCAGAAATACAGTAATTTGTGATAGAGTCAAATTGCTTTTCTGCAGATTTCTGATGAAGCCCAGAGCCTCCAGGTGAGCCATCACCATCCGTGATTCAGCTGGACTTGTGTTCTGCTCTTGGCCAGAATTAGAAGATCGTCAAGATAATTCATAATTCTGACCCCTTGACCCCTGAGCGGGGTCAGGGCTGCATCCAGACATTTTGTAAATGTACGTGGTGCAGTTTTTAGCCCGAAAGATAAAGCCAGGAATTCGTAAGCTTTCTCTTCGAATGCAAAGCGAAGATATTTTCTGTGCTTCTTCCAAATGCTCACGTGGAAAAAAATCCTCTTTCATGTCCACTGTGCATGCGTGATCTCTCGGTCTCACAGAGTGGATCGCCTGCCTCAGCGTGAGCATTTTGAATTTGTAAGTTTTTATTCTCCTGTTCAGTGCTCTGAGATCCAGAATCAGTCTTAAGCTCTGATCCCGTTTGGGCACAACAAAAAATTTGCTTAAGTGACCGGTTTGTATGTCGTGTTTTGGAACAACATTTATCACTCCTTTTTGCAGCATTGTTTATATCTCCTCTCTTAAGACGTGTGCACGGTCTGGGTTTATGTTTGACTTCAGCACCCCTGTGTACGGGGGCGGCCTCTTGTGGAACTGCAGCCGGAGGCCTCGACACACTGTCGTCATAACCCACGTGTTCGGGTGACGCGCCCTCCAGGCTTGTGCGTGCGCGGTGAGCCTGTGAGACATGTTTATTGTGGGTTGTGTGTGCGTTGTGGATGCGGGAGAGGAAGCATTTGCCTCCCCCCACATGGCCCTGGACGTGCTGACCTGTCCGCCAGCGGACGCCATGAAGTCTGTCTTCTCCAGACAGACCCCAGACGCCCCACTGGAGCTCATTGTCTTCTGAACTAACACCTTGTGTTCCACGAGGGAGGAGGGATGCTTGCCCTCTCCTTTCATCGTGACTGTTTTCACAAAAATTGTGTTGTTTTTTTTTTTGTCAAGAACCAGGGCAATTCGCGCTTTTGGTACTTTATTCTCGTGTTTTGAAGAACAAAAATGCGTCTCATTTACACACACTGCAGAAATACTTTGTTTTGTACACACACAAATGTCACCAGCTTTTTGTAGCCTTTTACATATAAAGTCTGGATTTAAAAGTCTTGGTTCCCATACCACATGGGCGGACGAACCTGCAAAACTATGAAGTGGTCCCGCTTCGTCAGGCCAACTTCTGCCTTCTTTCCCGGTTCACCGAGGAGGTTCTCGGTGGAACCGCTTGGCGAGGAACGAACCTGTTCCTGGTCCAGGACTAGGAAGCCTGAGATGGGCCTGCCACGGGTCTCTGCCGCTGATCCCCGTCGTAAGCTGGTCTTTTCTGCGGGGGACGGCGTGTGGCCGAGCGGTGTCGAGGCTCCAGGGGCCTGCTCCTACTGGTGTCTCTGGGGGACGCGAAAGCTTTTCTCGACATTCCCTCTCGCAGGGCCTCGGCCTGTTTTCGTCTTTGCTCCAGCCTGTTCTAGATATGCTCCAGAGCCCCTCCGAAAAGTACAGTCGGTTCGATCGGGTGGTGGTGGAAGGGGTACCGCTGGCCCTCCGGCAGGTCTGTCAAAGTCAGCCACAGGTGGCGTTGGGCGATGACCACTTCAGCCATGCATCTCCTCTGAGCGATGGCCACGGTGCCTATCATACGAAGCACGAAGTCAGTCGCCTTGCGGGCTTCCTCTAGGATTTCTGCCACATCCTTTTTGTTGGTCGTTACCTGGAGCTCCTGTAGCTTCTCTGCCAAGTAGGCCTGCATCATGACCAAAGCGTTCATTGCGCGGACCGCGAGGCCCTGAGCTTGGTAACATTTCTCGAGCTGGGAGGCCGAGGCGCGGCAGGCTTTGATGGGCAGAGTTGGTTTTGTGCCCGACGACCTGGGGGCCAAGTGAGCCGACAACGTGTCCTCCATCTGCGGGACATTGGCGATTCCTGCTGCCTCCATTCCGGTGACGTTGAGGAACTGTGAGAGCGGCAGAAGCATGGGAGCCCTGGGTTCAGCCCAGGTGCGAGTGAGCTCCGTCAGGAAATCCGGAAAAATCGGCATCCTATACCTCGTGGCCGACTGCTGTTTAGCATAGAAATAATTCCCCGCCAACCTCGTTACCTGTTGGCAAGGTGGGGGTTCTGGCCAGCTGATCCATAACGTGTCCGTCGCTTTGCGACACAAGTCGAACAAAGCGGGGATTGAGACGTCCGTCTCTGGCTGAGCTGTTGACTGGTTCTGGGAGAAGTCTTCCTCTTCTCCTTCGTCCTCGTTCTCAGCTTCGTCGTCTGAAATCTCACCCGAGGCTGTTAGCGAGAGCTCGTCTGCTTGTAACAGGCTTCTCGTGTAGTATCCGGCGGTGGAGTCCCAGACGGGAGCCGTCATGTCCATGTTGTCCCCCCAGGCAGCGTGGCCGCTATCCTCAAGGTCCACGACCTCGAGCTCCGGTGTGGGAGTGAGTGCCTCTGTGACCACAATGTCCCCTCGACGCTTCTTCACAGCCTCGAGCATCTGGCTGCAATGCGGGCAGGACTCGGGGGATTCCAGCGTTGTCTTAGCATGCAACATCCCAAGGCAGGCCGGACAGGCCTCGTGGATATCCGTCGCCGAAAGGGAGTAGCCGCAGCCGCTGGGGCAGGCCCAGGAGCTGGGGCTCGCTGGCCTGCTGGTCTTTTTAGAATTTTTTGGTTTTTGCTTTCCCTTCTCAGGAGCCATGGCTGAGAAGATTCGAGCTTGTTAGCAATGCTAACGTGGTCCAGAGACTTCTTCGTCACGTCGCTTTCACTGGGTAACCCGCTAACTCGTTAGCAGGGTAGCGGTGTGACGCAGTTAGCGCCGTCGAGCAAAGAAGCTGCGAAGAGATAAGAAAAAACTTGAGGTTAAATAAAAGAGGCTGGACTAGCTTTCAGTAGCCCAGCAACACGCAGGAAATTTCTCTGTACGCTCAGTGTAGGGAGCAAGCTCACCTCCGATCGAGCAATGTAGCTACAGAGAGTCCCACGAAGTTCAGGTGTAAGCTCGGTGAAGGGTATAAGAGAAAGTATGCTGGGCGTCAGCCGGTCTTATACCAAGAGGGCGAGACCTCTGTGGTGACGCTAACGCCCACCTGCCTCGTTCGAGGCAGGATTGTATTACTTCAGGTGAACCACGCGGCGGCGCAATTTCCATAGTCATATGTTGCACTGAGTGGACTGACTGATAAGGGAACCAAGTACTAGTCCTGAGTACTCTGAGCTTCTATTTGGTGCATAGGCACAAACAAGCCAGAGCCCTCTGCTCCACCCAAAGACAGGGAAACGTCCCTCTCATTAACTGGGGCAAATGCTAAAAGACCGGTGCCAAGCCATGGGGGTACAAGTAGACCCACACCAGATTGGCACCTCTCACCAGTGTGGAATAAGGTCCAGCCCCTCTCGAGACTGGTTCCAGAACCCAGTTTATATGTTGAGATGAGGCTGTACATGTCACAAAAATGGAGTTAATATGTTAACTTAGGTTCGGGATTAGGGCCACGCCCAAATCACGCCTCCAATTATTCCATGCAGCTATTTATACCTCGTTCACCCCTTCATCTCATCTCAGTTTGTTTACTTTCTGTTGACAAGTTACGACGTCTACGCCACCGCGCCTCATCGACTCTGCGCTTGTACTCACCATGGACGCCGCTTCATCAATTGACCTCCACCCCTCGGATTCAGAGGATCTCTTCGACCTTCCATCCGCCGTCGACGAGTCCCCTCCTTCCGTTTCTAGACGTGCTCCAGGCTCCAGACGACTTCGCTCTGTGATATTCGATCCTCAAACTCAGTCCCACGTTGGTTCTTCTCCAGTTTCCCAACCATCGGATGTTGATCAGCCGCCCGCATCTACTCCTTCTCGTGGACGTCGACCGGCTCGAGGCATCCGTCAACGCGCTCCTTCGCCTGGTCCTCGGCGTCGCTCGACGGATCTCGGTGCGGCCGCTTCTCTGCAGTCCTCTCCCTCACGCGCTGTTCCGACCCGCCAACTTCTCAAGTCCTGGACGGTCGCCAGCCTTCATCGCTCTCTCAGCGAGAATGGGATCCCTTTCTGCCGATCGGACAATAAATTACGGCTCTTTCAGCTATTTCCACCTCCTCCACTCAGCAGCCTGTTCCTCCTTTGCCACCTGAACAACCCGTGGCCGTGACTCGTGTTCCTGCTTCCGCCTCCGCCCCCAACGTCTCCCGTGACGTCATCCCGTCGTTTACCTCTGGACCTTCTGTAATGGCGACAGCTCCCCCCAATGGGAGCCATGTCGCATTACCACCCGTGCCTACACCTTCTCTGTCTGAACTTTCTCAGCTTTTATCCTCTGTTATTCAGTCCCAGCCTTCGCTCGCTTCAACTGCTCCCCGTACCATCTCTTCCTCCCTGCCTCCCGTCCCTCCTTTGTCTCTTCCTTCTTCTACTCGTCCTAATTTGGTTTCTGCTTCTTTTCTTCCTCTCATGGCCCCTGCTCAGACGTCTGCTCCTAGTTATTTTCCCGGTGCTCCTTCTATTTTTTCTGTGCCCCCATCCTCCCTCCCTAACCCTGCGCTGTTCCCTCCGCCGTTCCTGGACGCTTTTCATCACGTCCATTCTCCTTACACTCTCGCCACCGCTATTCCTCCCGCTCAGTCTTCCTCCTCTGTTCTACGTCCCTCTCCTGTTTCACCGTACCTGCGTCAGCAGATTTTGAACGTTAATTACGTAGATCTGGCTCTTCTGCTTCGTCCATCTTTGTGCGGCTTTAATCATCTTAGGGAAATATTCACTGCTCAGGGGCCTATGCAACTGAGCCACCCATTAAGTTCTAGCTCTAAGGAGCTCACGCCCGTCGAGTTTACCATTAGGGACACGATTTGTTCGTTTTTTCCTGATCGCAGGTCTGAGTTGGATGATTATCTTTCTGTTGTTTTGAACATGGCTCTCCGCTTCGGGGACACGGGTTTCTACCAATACCACGTTCTTTTTTCCAATCAAGCTGCGGCCCGTTTGCACCAGTTCAATCAGGGCATGAACTGGGGGTCCCTCGACTCCGAACTTTATTGTCGGGTTTTTGCCGTCCGCGGTTCTCTTTCCTGTACTCTGTGCGACGCGCCATCCCATCCGGCCAACGCCTGTACTTCTGTCACCGGTCTTAGCACCCCTCACTCAGCTCGCCGACCTTCGGGGTCAAATAGGTTGTCCGTTGCCGCCCCCCTCATACCTAGGTCATGGGCTGTCTGCACTTCTGTTAATGTCCCCACTCCCAGGGGGATTGACAAACGTGGCCGCCCCGTTTCGTATCAAGGCGGCAGGATGATCCGCAATAATTTTAACGATCTCGGCTGCGCTTCATCTAACTGCAGGATGCTCCACGCCTGTTCTTACTGCGGTGGTGCTCACGCTAGGCACTCCTGTCCTCACAATCTCACCACTGCGGCGGATTGACTAGGCCGTCATCTTTCTACGCCAATCAAGGTAACTGCACTGATTTCCGCCCTTCGTTGTCATCCTGACAGGGATTTTGTTGACTACCTTGTTGACGGTCTTACTAATGGTTTCCACCCGGGTATTGATGTTATTCCTAGTTCCTCCTACCACTGTCCCAATCTTAAGTCCACCCGTGAGGACCCCGATACAGTCGATCTCATTTTGGCTAATGAGGTTAAGAACGGGTTCATGATAGGACCTTTCGTTGCATCTCCCTTCCCCACCTACCGTGTCAGTCCCATCGGCATCGCCACGCAGAAGTATTCCGGTAAGAAGAGACTGATTCTAGATCTTTCGGCCCCTCACGGTTTGGCTGTCCCCAGTATCAATAGCGTTATTCCTTTTCCCGACTTTTCCATGTAGTACGCCACCATTGATCACACCATTACACTCATTCGTTTGGCAGGGCATGGGGCTTGGCTTTCTAAGGCAGACATCACCAGTGCTTTTAAGGTTCTCCCCATTCGCCCCGACTTCTGGCGTTTCTTCGGCGTGTTTTGGAGGGGGGCCTTTTACTTCGCTGTCCGCCTCACTTTCGGCTGTCGTAATAGTCCGAGGATATTCGACTCTCTGTCCGAGGCCCTATGTTGGGTCCTTATTAACAACTGCAGGCTCCCTTACGTGACCCACCTTCTCGGTGATTTCCTGATCGTCAACCCTCCGTCTTCCCCTCCGCGCTACGGTTTGGGCGTCCTGTTGAAAACTTTCTCGGAGCTCGGTGTCCTCCTCGCCGAGGAGAAGACGGTCGGCCCGTCCACGTCTCTGGAGTTCTTGAGTATCACCCTCGACTCCGTTTCCCTCCAGGGGTCTCTGCCACCCGACAAACTCGATCGTATCACTTTGCTTTTGTCTAACTTTCTTTCGATTGACAGGTGTTCTAAGCAACAGTTTCTCACTCTTCTCGGGCATCTCAACTATGCCATCCGGATCATCCCCCAGGGCAAGTCCTTCATCTCGCACCTCCTGTCTAAGGCTGCCAGTGTCGCTTCACTCCACGGTTCCCTGTCTCGATCAGCCTTGTAAGATGGAACTGCGTCTCTGGCATCAATTCCTTTCTTCCTGGAATGGCATTTCCTTCTTTTACGAAGATTTTCTCACTCACCCCAATGATATTGGGCTTTATACGGATGCAGCTTCCTCCATCGGTTTCGGTGGCTATTACGGCGGCAGATGGTTTGCTTCTGGGTGGCTCGACAAACTCTTGCCTCTCCCGACTGATTTGACTGCGCCTTCGTCCGCTCTTTACGAACTTCACCCCATTGTCGTTGCAGCGATCCTTTGGGGACACGAATGGTCAAAGAAGTCTATTCTCATCCACACTGATAACATTGCAGTCGTAGACATTATTAACAAAGGCTGATCTCACTCCCTAGTTATCATGCAGTTTATTCGCAGATTAACTCTGATCTTGGCCCAACACCAGTTCCTGCTCCAAGCAACCCACATACCAGAATCTCAGAACAACATTGCCGATGTACTGTCTCATTTTTCTTTTCAGAAATTCAGACTCTTGGCTCCAGACTCCGAACTTCACCCTAATCCGGTTCCTCCGTATTCTTCGACAATCTACAACTGACTCCTCAGTTACTTTAGCTCCTGAACTCTTCCCAGGAATCCATCCTCAATAGCTTAACTCCTCGTACCTTATCTGCTTATTTGTCAGGTTGGAACCGCTTTAAACCATTCCATTCAGCTCATCTTCAATTTCCATCTCTCAATGTCATAACCCTCTGTCTCTTCATCACCTACTCTCACTCCACCCTCAAAATCCGCACTTCTACTATCCAGACTTACCTGTCAGGCATAAATTTCTTCTTCAAGATCGCAACGGGTTCGAGCTATCCAGCTATCACTCACTGCCACATTCCCATGATCCTTAAAGGATGCAAAAAACAAGAACCTCCTAGCAGTACACAGTGACTACCTTTCACGGTGGATCTGCTCAGCAGATGTATTCTCACCTTGCGCTCAGGCTACTCATCTGTTCTTATAGGAGCCAAGATGGTGTAGTGGCAGGGCTTTCGACTTGGGACCCGAAGGACGCGGGTTCGCGTTCCGGCCACTACACACCTTGGGGTGTCTATGAGTGCACACCTAATTCTCCAGCTCCCCGAGCGCTTTCTGGCTGCTCACTGCACCACCTGGTGGTGGTTGGGTTAAATGCAGAGACGAATTTCGTCTGTGTATGGGAAACATACACAGATGACAGACAAACACATTACTATTATTATTATTATTATTATTATAGACCAGACTTTAGAATCCATGTTTCTGCTAGCTTTTTTTGGATTTCTCCATTGTTCAGAATTTGCCCCATCATCATCCAAGCATGATCCTGCCATCCATCCGTGCCTCCACGACATCTCTTTCCTTAGCCACGACACCTTAATATTTACTCTAAGAAGGAGCAAAACCGACCAGCTAGCCCTTTCCTGCCCTATATACATATTTCGTCTCAACTCTTTTCTTAGTCCTTACGAGCCCATCTTCAATTACATTCAATCCAGGCTTTCTGCGAATGCTTCGCCACACGACCCTCTTTTCATCACCGAATCAGGAAGCCAAGCCACTAGCCACTGGTTCGCTGGTCATCTCCGTCAAATCCTGTTCAAGTCAGGCATCTCTCCCCATCATTATTCCGCTCACTCCTTCAGAATAGGTGCAGCCTCCTCCGCATGCCGGATCAGATAATTCAAGTTTTAGGTCGTTGGTCCTCTCGGGCATACTTGGCATACATCCGCAACAACCTCAGTGACTTGTTCCAAGCTCACACACATCTTTGTTCAATCTAATCTTGCGTCTTTTGGGGTTCTTCGTTCAGGCTCGGAAAGGAAAACGAGAAATGTTCCCGAAGGCAAAACCCCACGCAAGAGTCTTCTCATCCCAAGCCCTCCACCACTCTCCTCGGACAACCTCCTTCCGCTCCACTCATCCCTTCATCCCCTCATCCCTACATCCCTCACCCTTCTATCCCTTCATCCCTACTTCCCCTAATCACTACATCCCTCACCCCTTCATCCCTTCATCCTCACTTCCATCTTCCCTTCATTTACTCATCAGCCCTTCATCCCCTCATCCCTCCATCCTTACATACCATCTTCTCCTTATCTTACATCCCCTTTCTTCCCTCATCCCTACAACCCCTCATCCCTTTCATCCTTCATCCCTAATCCTCTCATCATTAAAGAAACTTAAACATATATTTGTGGCGTGGTCCTTGCTAATGAAATGGAGTTAATATGTTAACTTAGGTTCGGGAGCAGGGCCACGCCCAAATCACGCCTCCAATTATCCCATGCAGCTATTTATACCTCGTTCTCCCCTTCATCTCATCTCAGTTCGTTTACTTTCTGTTGACCCCAAATCCCCACTCTCCGATTTTTCTTTTTACACTCTTCGTTTGTAACCATGCTTTGCTTTCTCTCGCTCAGGTTCCGTCTGGGGGGGTTCTTCGTTCAGGCTCGGGAAGGAAAATGAGAAATGTTCCCAAAGGCAAAACTTCACGCAAGAGTCTTCTCATCCCAAGCCCTCCAGCACTCTCCTCGGACAACCTCCTTCCGCTCCACTCATCCCTTCATCCACTCATCCCTTCATCCCCTCATCCCTACATCCCTCACCCTTCCATCCCTTCATCCCTACTTCCACTCATCCCTACATCCCTCACCCTTCCATCCCTCCATCCCTACTTCCCCTCATCCTTACATCCCTCACCCCTTCATCCCTTCATCCTTACTTCCATCTTCCCTTCATTTACTCATCATCCCTTCATCCCCTCATCCCTCCATCCTTAGATACCATCTTCTCCTCATCTTACATCCCCTTTCTTCCATCATCCCTACAACCCCTCATCCCTTTCATCCTTCATCCCTATAATCCTCTCATCATTAAAGAAACTTAAACTTATATATTTGTGGCGTGGTCCTTGCTAATGAAATGATAAATTGTCACCTGAACAGTTTTTTATTTATTTAAAGAAACGTTTCATCATTCATCCAAAAGACGTCTGTAACCTGCCAACAGGATCTGTTCTATTACTTGGCGATGTGTTTCAAACCTGCTGTTGAGTTCGCAGACAGCATGGCTTTACACATGAAAAGTACATCAAATGTACAAATGTAGTTGATACATCTAAACATTACAAACAAGTGCAGGCTTCATTCCCATGAGAGGGATGACATTCCAAGTCTCAAAAGCAATCTTCGGTAAGCCACGTTCAGAGCGCCAAGGCCCTCGTCCCATTCCACATTGCACCAGACCCATATGGACCTTTCTGCAAGTGGTGGGCCCACAGGAAGGGGAACCCATGTAGCTCATTCAGGCTGAGCCTGACCAGGCTCCATGGCTAGGGGCACAGTCAGCCACATTTGGGCGAGGGACACTGAGCTCCTTGCTGGCTTTGATCTATATATTTTTGAATTGCTTTTTGTTTGTTTGTTGTTGTTTTGTTTTTGTTTTTTTAAGGGAAAAACCGGAGTACCTGGAGAAAACCCAGGGATGCACCAGGACGAACATGAGGTCCATGCAGAAAGGCCCCAACACAAGACTCTGTCTCGTGCTGGGCCTTGGTGCTGATCAACCCCATTAAAGTCTTCCTCCTCCATCTCACACTGTCCTCTGTGTCTTCTGTCCTCACTCATGATTTACATGGTCTATTTTTAATTTTTTTTAATGGGATGAAACCGGAGCACCCGGAAAAAACCCATGGTTAGACGGTTACGTGGTCGAGGAACGGAAGAGGCGGTTCCTGTTCTAGCCTGGTTTAAAGTTGGTGCGACTACATCCACAGGGTGAGTGTGAGACTCAATACTTGAAGCCAGGACAGAAGGAGATGTGTCTGGTCCCACGAGGACAGAAGGAGATATCTCTGCTCCACCAAATTCAGAAGGAGACATCTCTGGTCCCATGAGGACAGAAGGAGACATCTCTGGTCCAACGAGGACAGAAGGAGACATCTCTGGTCCCATGAGGACAGAAGGACATGTATCTGGTCCAACGAGGACAGAAGGAGACGTCTCTGGTCCAACGAGGACAGAAGGAGATATCTCTGGTCCCACGAGGACAGAAGGAGATATCTCTGGTCCACCAAATTCAGAAGGAGACGTCTCTGGTCCCATGAGGACAGAAGGAGACGTTTCTGGTCCAACGAGGACAGAAGGAGACGTCTCTGGTCCAACGAGGACAGAAGGAGACGTCTCTGGTCCAACGAGGACAGAAGGAGATGTCTCTGGTCCAACGAGGAAAGAAGATGTCTCTGGTCCAACGAGGACAGGATGGGCACGTGGACGGGCACGTGCACGTGGACGGGCACGTGGTTCAAGAACGCCAGGTATGTTTCCTCTGGCCTGGTTTAGATATGTTTCCACTGCAGGGCCACAGTGAGACTCAATACTTGAAGCCAGGATAGGAGACATCTCTCGTCCCACGAGGACAGAAGGAGACATATCTGACAACCTCCTTCCGCTCTACTCATCCCTTCATCCACTCATCCCTTCATCCCCTCATCCCTACATCCCTCACCCTTCCATCCCTTCATCCCTACTTCCACTCATCCCTACATCCCTCACCCTTCCATCCCTTCATCCCTACTTCCCCTCATCCCTACATCCCTCACCCCTTCATCCCTTCATCCTTACTTCCATCTTCCCTTTATTTACTCATCATCCCTTCATCCCCTCATCCCTCCATCCTTAGATACCATCTTCTCCTCATCTTACATCCCCTTTCTTCCATCATCCCTACAACCCCTCATCCCTTTCATCCTTCATCCCCTATAATCCTCTCATCATTAAAGAAACTTAAACTTATATATTTGTGAGGTGGTCCTTGCTAATGAAATGATAAATTGTCACCTGAACAGTTTTTTATTTATTTAAAGAAACGTTTCATCATTCATCCAAAAGACGTCTGTACCTGCCAACAGGATCTGTTCTATTACTTGGCGATGTGTTTCAAACCTGCTGTTGAGTTCGCAGACAGCATGGCTTTACACATGAAAAGTACATCAAATGTACAAATGTAGTTGATACATCTAAACATTACAAACAAGTGCAGGCTTCATTCCCATGAGAGGGATGACATTCCAAGTCTCAAAAGCAATCTTTGGTAAGCCAAGGCCCTCGTCCCATTCCACATTGCACCAGACCCATATGGACCTTTCTGCAAGTGGTGGGCCCACAGGAAGGGGAACCCATGTAGCTCATTCAGGCTGAGCCTGACCAGGCCCCATGGCTAGGGGCACAGTCAGCCACATTTGGGCGAGGGACACTGAGCTCCTTGCTGGCTTTGATCTATATATTTTTGAATTGCTTTTTGTTTGTTTGTTGTTGTTGTTTTTTTTGTTTTTTTAAGGGAGAAACCGGAGTACCCGGAGAAAACCCAGGGATGCACCCGAGGAACATGAGGTCCATGCAGAAAGGCCCCAACACAAGACTCTGTCTCGTGCTGGGCCTTGGTGCTGATCAAACCCCATTAAAGTCTTCCTCCTCCATCTCACACTGTCCTCTGTGTCTTCTGTCCTCACTCATGATTTACATGGTCTATTTTTAATTTTTTTTAATGGGATGAAACCGGAGCGCCCGGAAAAAACCCATGGTTAGAAGGTTACGTGGTCGAGGAACGGAAGAGGCGGTTCCTGTTCTAGCCTGGTTTAAAGTTGGTGCGACTACATCCACAGGGTGAGTGTGAGACTCGATACTTGAAGCCAGGACAGAAGGAGATGTCTCTGGTCCACCAAATTCAGAAGGAGACATCTCTGGTCCCACGAGGACAGAAGGAGATGTCTCTGGTCCACCAAATTCAGAAGGAGACATCTCTGGTCCCGTGAGGACAGAAGGAGACATATCTTGTCCAACGAGGACAGAAGGAGACGTCTCTGGTCCAACGAGGACAGAAGGAGACGTCTCTGGTCCCATGAGGACAGAAGGAGACGTCTCTTGTCCAACGAGGACAGAAGGAGACGTCTCTGGTCCAACGAGGACAGAAGGAGACGTCTCTGGTCCAACTAGGACAGAAGGAGATGTCTCTGGTCCAACGAGGAGAGAAGGAGATGTCTCTGGTCCAACGAGGACAGGATGGGCACGTGGACGGGCACGTGCACGTGGACGGGCACGTGGTTCAAGAACGCCAGGTATGTTTCCTCTGGCCTGGTTTAGATATGTTTCCACTGCAGGGCCACAGTGAGACTCAATACTTGAAGCCAGGATACAAGAAGACATCTCTCGTCCCACGAGGACAGAAGGAGACATATCTTGTCCAACGAGGACAGAAGGAGACGTCTCTGGTCCAACGAGGACAGAAGGAGACGTCTCTGGTCCCATGAGGACAGAAGGAGACGTCTCTTGTCCAACGAGGACAGAAGGAGACGTCTCTGGTCCAACGAGGACAGAAGGAGACGTCTCTGGTCCAACTAGGACAGAAGGAGATGTCTCTGGTCCAACGAGGAGAGAAGATGTATCTGGTCCAACGAGGACAGGATGGGCACGTGGACGGGCACGTGCACGTGGACGGGCACGTGGTTCAAGAACGCCAGGTATGTTTCCTCTGGCCTGGTTTAGATATGTTTCCACTGCAGGGCCACAGTGAGACTCAATACTTGAAGCCAGGATAGGAGACATCTCTCGTCCCACGAGGACAGAAGGAGACGTCTCTGGTCCACGGTCTGTGTCTTCAATCACAGAGTCTCTGCCCGAAGGTAAATCAGTTTTCTGAGGAGATGTCTCCTCAGGGGCCACATCATTTTCAGCCACGGTTTCTTGCGGGCTGAAAAAGTATGAAGCGAGGCCTAACACCACAAACATTTTGTGAACTTTCCTTAATGAAGTGCTGAAAACTGAATCTTGGAAATAACTTCCCAAAACTTGAAGAAAACAGGACTTCTTGAAGTGTGCAACTCTTCAAATATGAGAGCAACTGAAGTAGCCCATATTTATAACATCGGGTGATCAAAAGATCAAAGGACCCCATACGTCACATAGCGTGGCATCGTGTGACGTCATCATGACACGGAGTGGCGTGACCAGAGCCATATAAAGTGAGAGTTGCGACACTTCCATAGACTTCCGTTGTAAGAATGGAATGCGGAAGTCACGTGGGTCATGGAGGGGGCGATTCGTTCCATGGCTGTTTTACAGTCTGACTCTGCCTGCAGTAGCGCTCCGTCGCCGCCAGAGGGCGCAGCTCCACAAGGTTTCCATAGCCGTTGTTTGGAACGATTGACCGCCTATCGGCGACTTCAAAGAGTGTCAGAACGCGTGACATGAGATCAAAGCATGTCTCCGCCGCCGTCCTGAAAATACAAAGTACCCCACGTTGCCTAGCAACAAGGACGCAGCGGGTAGCTTGTGTGACGTCATCACGTTATCGAGCGTCAATCTTTTGGTTTTTCGAATTTTATTTAAAATAAATCTTTACCTAGTTTCTTGAGATATATTTAGATTCTACTTTTGCGTTAGCTAGTTTTTGTACAAGAAGAAGGAATTAAATTAGAGAAATATCTGAAATAATAAGCTTCTTGTTTGTTTGTTCTTTGTTTTTTAAGCGAATCAAATCAGTTCTGCTCATCCGGAGCATTTCATTGTACTGTTAACTTTGTGTTAACCTCGCATATGACAAATAAACACAACTTGAACTTCATTATTTATTTTGTTTTTGTTCTAATATATTAGGAAGATGTAAGACATAGCAGAGCTACTGTATGAAACATTTACAGTTTATTAAATAATATTTTCACCTAAACCTTTAAAGTTTTAAAAGCTATAGATACTTGGAGATATATGAATTAAAAAAATAAAATAATAAACATCCTGATAAGAATTATGCTCTTATGCTACCCCCTGCTGTCATCAAATTAAAACTGCATCCACAGAACCTCAAAAAAGAACAAAGTACAGTAGATTTATAAAATACTGTACAGTATATGCAAAGGTTTCAACCACATGTGACAAGGCTGACGTCACTGATGAAGATCAAATTAGGTCATAAACAATTACCTCTGTCAATTCCACACAATTAAAGAAACATTTCATTAGAAGGTTTAAAAAATGGCATAACTCCAAAAAATACAAGTATAAAAAACTCAAAGCATAGATGGCCCTATGACTCCATTTAAACATAATTTTTTGATAAATACTAGAGTAGATCAGAAAACATAAACAAAAAAATACATTAAATAAGTACTATTTGCAGTACATTAAGGAATCAAGTATTTTTGTATTGTCATACCAGCTAACATTTTAATGTATATGGTACAAAAGTCAGACTCAAGTCCTATCAAGAAGCCTAAAAAATAACAAATAAATACTTTGTAA
>JBBPBX010016098.1:37300-48599 GCA_038048925.1 Garcialebias charrua | reverse complement strand
AACTGCAGTTTTTTTTTTTCAGTCAGAATGAATGGAAACGGTCATATTTCAGTCAAAAAGTGGTTTATAAATATGGGAATTTTTTTTATAAATATGTCACTTCGGCCTATAAGTTGCAAGGCATTTAAATTATGCAAAAACCTGCGACTTACAGGATGAAAAATGTGGTACAGTAGTTATTATTTTTCTCCCTCTCTTTAAAGGTGAAGTCTGCAGTTTCTGTAGAACATCAGCACTTAGAAAAAATTTCAACAAGCAAAGCATTCTGATCCCTCCCCCTCAAAGCCATATATGGCTCTGCCCCCGTGGTCTGTTGAAATTCAAATTCAAGCTCTGTTTTTATTGGCTGATTCAAATTCAAGCTCTGTTTTTATTGGCTGGTTACAAACTTTGTTTTTATTGGCTAGAAAATGAACTTACATTTACTGTATTTTTATTTTTTACAGCAGCTCAAAGCGGAGTCTATTCCAGTCTTTTGGGCCAGCAATAGAAAAGGACCGGTCTCCCCATTGTTTGTACCTTGAGCGAGGCACCTCCAGCAGGTGTTGACCGGGAGCAGAGGTGGGTAGAGTATTCAAAATTTGTACTAAAGCAAAAGTATTGTTACTTGAACCAAATATTACTCAAGTAAAAGTAGGCATCCAAAAATTTACTTGAGTAAAAGTAATAAAGTACTTGATTATAACTAGTGCTAGACGATAATCCAATAACGATAAATATCGCGATATACTTTTATTCAATAACGATGATATGAATTTTAAGCATATTTTCGATAGACATAACGCTATGATTACAGTGTTTCACTGACGCACTCGCTCGGGTCGACCTTTCCACCCGGAAGGAAAAGCAGCGGAAGTGCGTGGTGAAGCAACGACGTAATATGCAGAGCGCGAGTCCGGGAGTCAGTGCTAGCAAGCTAGGCTAATCAACGTGTGGAAAGTTTTCGAATAAATAAGTGCCCGTCAGACTGAAGAAGTGTTCAACCCGGACAGAAAAAGCTGCGGCATAAAAACGTAAGTGCGTAGTTACGTTTATCTGCAGAGCGCGAGTCCGGGAGTCAGGGCTAGCAAGCTAGGCAAATTTTTTTCGAGCGAGGCTAAAAGTTTTTGAATCAAAATGAGTGCCCCTCAAAATGTGACTGAAGCGTTCACAAAGGAAGAGAAAGCAGACGACATAATTGACAAAAAAGGAAAGACTAATTCAGCGGTGTGGAAGTGGTTTGGCTTTCAAAGATCTGATAAACAGCAGGCTTCTGTACGCTGCAAAATATGTCGGAGAGTTGTTCAAACTAGCGGTGGGAACACAACTAACTTGTTTCACCATCTGAAGAGTTTGCACTCTATAGAATATGCTGAGTCAGAAGATGAAGCACAATAAAAATCTGAGCCAACGTGCCCCTGAAGCAGCAGCCCTGACCCCAGCAGCTGTATCCAAAGAGAAGCCCAGTCAGCAAACGCAGATTGCTGTATTCATGCCATATGACAAAAACTCCAAACGTCATAAAGACATAACTAAGTCTGTTACAAATTTCTTGGCAAAAGACATGATGCCCTTTACTACAGTGGAGAATGTGGGTTTCAAACAAATGATGTCAGTCATCGATCACAGATACCAGCTCCCCGGCCGGAAATATTTTTCACTCACAGCCATACCTGCACTTTATGGTGAAGTTAGAGAAAGGGTGGAGGAGCAACTCAAGTCTGTGTCAAAATTTTCCACTACAGCTGACCTGTGGTCAAGCAGAACCTCAGAACCATACATGAGCCTGACAGTTCACTTTATTGACCAAGAGTGGAAACTGGTCAGCTTATGTCTCCAGACTGTCTATTTTCCTGAGGATCACACAGGCGAAACCATTGCAGCTGGACTGACAGATGCGCTCGCCTCCTGGGGACTCAGTGACGACCGCCAGGTCTGCATCACCACAGACAGCGGGACCAACATGATCAAAGCAGCTGAGCTGAACAACTGGACAAGACTACAGTGCTTTGGGCACCGACTGAACTCTGCAATCGGTAAGTTATACAGTTAAAATACACTTCAGTGTTACGTTATTTTGTTTATAATATGGTTTTATTACTAAAATCATCAAATACAACATGCTTCACACAAATAGGCTTACCTACAGCAATTTTATTTATTTATTTTGCATTTTAAGCAGTACACTAACACTCAGTACATTACATTGTTGTAGTAAAGTAGCTGCTGCCTCTGGCAGCACGGTCGGTGGCACAACTGGTAGAGCTGCTGCCTCTCAGCGAGCAGGTCCCCGGTTCAAATACCGGTCCGGGGGCCTTTCTGGGTGGAGTTTGCATGTTCTCTCCGTGCATGCGTGTTTTCTCCGGGTGCTCCGGTTTCCTCCCACAGTCCAAAAACATGCATGTTAGGCTGATTGGTAACTCTAAATTGTCCCTAGGTGTGAGTGAGACAGGTCCCTCTTGTAAATGAGTCCCCGTGGCTCAACGAGGCTAGCCTGTATAAATAAAGGTTGAATGAAAGTGTAATTTCTTCATCTAAAAAAGTTAAGTCAGGTCCTCTGGACAGACAGGTAAAAAAAAATGTAGAAATGGGTTGTCTTCAGTCTGAGGAGCTGTATTCAGCTCAGTGTTATAAAGCAGATAATTTGTTAAATTTGATTTTAATTTTTTTGTGAACCTTTATACCTCATACCTGAATTTCCCCATTGTGGTTACAATAAAGGCTGTTTCTATTCTATTTAAATAAGATGTAATCAAATATACTTAATCAGGAGAATTGTGATTTTTCTCTAAGAATAATATAAATAAATATTTGTTGAAATATAAATACAAATGTTTTCTATTATTTTATTTGCAAGTTAATATATTTTCTCTTTGTTTACAGAGAAAGTTAACCAAGACAAGCGAGTGGACAGAGCAGTTGGGGTCTGTAAAAAGGTGGTGGCTGCCTTCTCCTACTCTTGGAAAAAGAAAAGGGACCTTGCAGCTGCTCAGGAGGAGTTCCACTTGCCAAAGCACAAGCTCATCACTGAAACACCAACAAGATGGGGTTCCCGTCAACAAATGGTGAAGCGGGTCCTAGAGCAGAAAAGGGCCATCACAGAGGTCCTCTCAAAGGACAAGAAGACCAGGTCACTGGTTCTTACGTGGCAAGATGTGGACATTTTAGAGTCTATAGATGCAGCTCTAAGCCCACTCCTTGAATTCACTGATGCCTTGTCCGGTGAGTCCTACGTCAGTGTGTCACTATTAAAACCAGTGATGCATCTCTTCAACACTTCCTTCTTGAAAGAAGCAGAGGATGACACAGAGCTCACAAGAAGCATAAAGTCAACAGTGATGGTATATCTCCACGACAAGTACAAGGATCCAGCCATGGATGAGCTACTTGACATGGCATGCCTCGTTGACCCAAGATTCAAGCTCGAGTACACTCAGGAGGAGAAGAAAGAGTACATCAAGGAGAGGGCTGTGCTGGAGATGTTGAAGGGAGACAGAGCTGTTGTGGTTGGAGAAGCATCCAAAGACAATGACGATGTTTCTGCAGCAGGCCCTCCACCTAAGAAAGCAAAGAAGCCTCTGTCTAGCTTTTTTTAAAAGAGGCCCAGGGCCACCACTCCCGACACAAGAGGCTTGAGTGCAAAGCAGGCAGTTGAGAGGGAGCTCAGCAACTACCTTTTGTCTCCCAAGTGCCGACGATGACTCAAATCCTCTGGACTGGTGGAAGCTCTATGAAAAGAACTTCCCCACAGTAATCCAACTGGCAAAACATTACTTGTGCATTCAGGCCACAAGTTCCCCATCTGAGAGGGTTTTCAGTACAGGTGGCAACATCGTCACTTGCAAAAGGGCATCTTTGAAGCCAGATAATGTAGACCAGCTTGTATTTCTTGCCAGAAACCTCTAGAGCTTGTCATGTATCATCATCACTCCTCAACAATTTGTGTTTGTTGTTACTCTACCCTGAAGATGTTAGAGCTGTAATGCCACTATGACTGGTGATAGGTGCTGCTGATTATGCATGATGCTGATCTCGCACATCCACTCACACAGACTCATGTTCATGCTGCTGTTGATCTGCATATTGTTTTGCACTAGTGTTTAGTGTATTTCTTAGTTTATATTTTTATTAGTGTTTCTTTTTACAATTTATATTTTTGCTGTTGTTGGGTGTAACTGGGACCCTGGCCTGACTTGAACATGACATACTCAGTCTTTTTTCTGTTTATTGCAGCAATTCTGAGCATTTTTATGTTTTAGCCTGGCTGAATCAGCTTTGTTTAAATCAGTAAGAATAACAGAATAAGTCTATGTTGTTGTTTACAGTTAAAACTATTACTATTGACAAAGTTGAGAGTTTTGTGTTTATTTGATGGTGATTTCGATTTTCTTTGATGGCTAAATACAAATAAAATTTTAAACTTAATTTATTAGTACATTTTGTAGTTTTTCTGAAGCTTTTATATTGTTTATATCGATATCGAATTATATCGATATCGACCGAAATTAAGACATATATCGTGATAAAAAATTTGGCCATATCGTCCAGCCCTAATTATTCATTCATTCATTCATTCAACCTTTATTTATACAGGCTAGCCTCGTTGAGTCACGGGGACTCATTTACAAGAGGGACCTGTCTCACTCACACCAAACAACCATCCACTCTCACACTCACACCTAGGGTCAATTTAGAGTCACCAATCAGCCTAACAAGCATGTTTTTTGGTCTGTGGGAGGAAACCGGAGTACCCGGAGGAAACCCACGCATGCACGGGGAGAACATGCAAACTCCACCCAGAAATGCCCCGGACCGGGATTTGAACCGGCAACCTTCTCGCTGAGAGGCAGCAGCTCTACCAGTTGTGCCACCGTGCTGCCAAAATTATAACCTACTCAATGGTCACTACTCAAGTAGTGAGTAACTGCGGAGTACCATCTTGTGTCATTAAATTATAACATGCAAATGGATTTACAAGGAAACATAACTTTGAATGAGACTGTACATACATTTTTATAAATAAAAACACAAAGGCAATAACAGCCAAAAAAGGTTTTAGAAATAAACCACTTATCTTTTACATTGTTGTAAATAAATAAAAAAAAAACACAAAGGCAACTGTAGCCCAAATAATTCCGCTAAATAATAATAAACTTGATTTTCTGCAAAACATTGTTTCTACCAGTAAATGTTGGAACTCATTTTTAATTTAGGTAGGAGTATTGCTGCAGCAATGAGCTCAGGTTCTTTCATTATCTCAGCTTCTGGAGCCACATATTTTTTCTTATGCCTCTTACCCACCGCACAACTGCAAACGCTCCTGCCGTCCCCTTTTTGCCGCTGGTCACGGTCCCACTGAACCACTGAACACCGTCTGATGACGTACACTAGGGGGTAGCAGAGGGAGGGGTCTCTGGCTTGTTTTCCGGGTTCAGTTGTTGTTTTAACTGCACCTCCGACGGTCTTCGATGAGATTAAAACTTTTTTTTATGTTTGGGGTGATCTACACTGGAGAGTACAGCAGCCTGTCAGCAGCAACTGTAAAAATGCCACGTTTCTTACCGGAGTTTGGGTCCAATTCCTGGAGGCTGGATCCGGTGAGTTTAAAAAGTCCGAAAAAAGTCCCGTTGTGGTTGTGTAATCAGATAGCGAGGCTCTCCCGACTGTTTGCCGGATGCGTCGAGCCGCCAGAGATCAACATTTGGGACGTCTGCGGCTCGACGGCGACGCGCGCGTGCGTGTGCAGGCTGCCGTCGCGCCGCTTCGATCACTCGAATCTCGCCGCTTCCTTGTTCCCCGTGACTCCACGCGTCTCCTCCATAGACTTTGAATGTAAACCGGTGTTATCCGGCCGCTTTGGCCGCCCGACGCCGGGGGCGGTGGGTAGGAGGCATTACTAGGCCTGTATGAATCAATTGTGTTCCACTAAGACAGACTTATTGGAGGTTTGTGACTTTAAAAATCTGACGGGACTGTCAGTATGTGTAACTACATCTTGCCATCAACCGTTCCAATATGTAGCAACCCGTTTGTTTTTAGCTCAATTAGCATATTGCTCATGTGTACGTAAGCCATTTTATTGAAAATGGACACACTAATTTTTCTTTAAATCACCTGTGTAGGAGTCCAACGCCTCCACAGAAGATCCCTCGTGTTCAGGACACCAAACTTGAAAGATGGGCATTCCCATTGCCTCAGGATGGTAAGTACCGGTATTGATCAGTTAGCAGTGAGACACTTGAAAAAAATTATCAACCAGCTACCTTGCTGTTGGAGAGATAACTATTTTAATCAAGAAATGTGTGTTTTTGTTTTGTTTTTTCCATCAGTGTTTCAGCGAAAAGTATTCAACTTCTTTACTGAGCTCCACGATTGCCTATACAACATTAAGAGGATGGAGGATTTTGCGAGAGAGGAGCGCCTCTGACTCCAAAACATTTGCTGAGCTTCAGAACAAAGTCCATCGCAGAGTGCCCAGTGAGAAATGCAACCTGAGGCTGCCTTGAGCACCTTCTTCTTCTTCTGGCTTTTCCCTTTTCAGGGGTCACCACAGCGAGTCATCCTCCTCCACCTCACTCTGTCCTCTGCATCCTCTGTCCTCACTCCAACTACCTTCATGTCCTCTCTAACTGCATCCATACATCTCCTCTTCTTCTCCTCTTTGTGTGTGTGTGTGTGTGTGTGTGTGTGTGTGTGTGTGTGTGTGTGTGGGGGGGGGGTGTTAATAAAAAAAAAAAATAAATTTAAAGTCATGGTCAGTTTTTTTATGTCTGATGTTTGCATTACCGTAGTAGTTCTGAAGATACAAACCACTGTGTATTTACTAGACTGCTTTTGGTCCAGCTTGTGATTTGTACATCATGATGTTGGTACATAAATCAAAATTAAAGACTAATGTTGATGTAGAAAACTGGGTGATGTTAAAATGTTAGAAGCCAACTATTTGTATTGCAGATTTAAAACAAATGTAGTTATATAAAGTTTTTCACATATTAAAAATAAAAAATAAATGGAGGGTTAGGGTAAAAAAAACAACTACCGGTAACCATTGGTGTTATTTTACATGGTTTACCTACATGCAAAACCTGTATTTTCAGGCAGAGTACTGTATATCATATTCCCAAATATGCATGAATTTGCATAAATGCTGGTGAAGATTCTCAGTTGTCCAGGACATGATAAAATCAAAAAAGGCGTTCAATACAGGATCAACTGGACTTTATTTGAATAAAATAAATAAATAAATATTCAAATAAAGTCCAGTTGATCCTGTATTGAACGCCTTTTTTGAATTTGCATAAATGAAAAATCTTAATATCCGACTGACATCTGCAACGTGATACGCCAAAGATCTGCTGAAACTCCGAGGGATCGCATACCTCCAGATTCTTCACAGATAAAAATCCTTAAATATCCGACTGACATCTGCAACGTGATACGCCAAAGATCTGCTGGAACTCTGAGGGATCGCATACCTCCAGGTACTTCACAGATAAAAATCCGTAAATATTCGACTGACATCTGCAACGTGATACGTCAAAGATCTGCTGGAACTCTGAGGGATCGCATACCTCCAGATTCTTCACAGATAAAAATCCTTAAATATCCGACTGACATCTTCAACGTGATACGCCAAAGATCTGCTGGAACTCTGAGGGATCGCATACCTCCAGGTACTTCACAGATAAAAATCCTTAAATATCCGACTGACATCTGCAACGTGATACGCCAAAGATCTGCTGGAACTCTGAGGGATCGCATACCTCCAGGTACTTCACAGATAAAAATCCTTAAATATCCGACTGACATCTTCAACGTGATACGCCAAAGATCTGCTGGAACTCTGAGGGATCGCATACCTCCAGGTACTTCACAGATAAAAATCCTTAAATATCCGACTGACATCTGCAACGTGATACGCCAAAGATCTGCTGGAACTCTGAGGGATTGCATACCTCCAGGTACTTTACAGATAAAAATCCTTAAATATCCGACTGACATCTTCAACGTGATACGTCAAAGATCTGCTGGAACTCTGAGGGATCGCATACCTCCAGATTCTTCACAGATAAAAATCCTTAAATATCCGACTGACATCTGTCACGTATACGTAAATATAAACCAATCATACGTCATATATGCGGCACGTATCCGAAGAGATGTAAGCAGTAATCCCGAGGGACAACAGAGCCACATATTTCTGGATCTGCAGCAGATAAAGTATCCGGATTTTGGGATTTTTTAAGGATCAATAAAGTTCGGATCTGTTCGTATCCGGGAATATCCGAAACTGGATTTTCCGAGGATGCGATACGGAAATTCCCGGAAATTGTCCGTATATGTGAAGGATACGGAGATATACCACATCTGATACTCCCGTATATCTATGGTTTTTGTGCAGTGTACAGGCGAATCTCATCCACCCCCAGAGCCCTGCCACCGCAGAGCTTTTTAACCACCTCGGTGACCTCAGCACCAGAGATTGGAGAGCCCGATCCAAAGTCCCCAGGCTCCGCTTCCTCAGTGGAAGACGTGACAGTGGGATTGAGGAGGTCTTCGAAGTATTCCGCCCACCGACTCACAACATCCGAAGTTGAGGTCATGCAGGGCATGCAAATTAGGCAAAAAACTGTGATCTATAGTCTGGAAATACGGTTAAAGCACTAGGGGAACATCCTCTTCTTTTGGATGGAACTCTGGGGCTTTTTAGTGCTGTAGCAGTTTACTTCTTTGGCGTAAAACCCAGACCGGTATCCCATCACTGTTATATGGCCTAAGCTGGTCATCGTGAATCACTGTGCTGCACTTGGGACCTCGAATGTCATACAGTACAGGACCATGACGGGCTGTAATGATTAAATGCCCTTTCCATCATTTCTGAAGCTTAGGGCTTATCCCTTTCTTCTTGGCATCTTCTTTGACAAGCACCAGGTCTCCTACACTGTAGAAGTGTTCCTTGTCTTAAATTCTCTGCACCTTTTTCTGTCACTCTTGTGCCATGCAGAGATGGTCTCTTGCCAGGTCCTGTAATTTTTTTTAAGTTTTCTTCCAGATTGTAGAGGAAATCGGCAGGTTCCAGTTCACCAATTTTCAGTTTTGCTGTACCAAACTGGACATCTACAGTTTGGTGAACTTCCCTGCCAAGCATAAGCCTGCCGAGTGTGAACCCTGTCACTTTGTGTTGTGAGCTGCGATACGCTGCTGTGAGCAATGGCATAAGTTTGTCCCAATTCTTTTGGCCTTGGTTCACATGAAATCACATATGTTCACATAAATAGGTAGTCCTTGTCTTGGTGATCTCCAAAAACTTGCATACATTCCAAAACAGGGAACTATCAAAGTTACAGCCTTGATCTGTGTGTACCTCAAGGGGGGCTCCAAACCTGGTGTTGGGGAATATAAAGGTCATAGATGTTTTTCACTTACCCGTACTAATGTCAAATGTTATGCAAACCATGTGCGCGTTGAGTTGTATTTGGCTTAGCAAAAGTGGGGCCTGCAGATGCATGGAGCCTTTCACCTGATAAACTCAAGGACCAAAGCTGGAAAGCAGAGATGTCTTGACCTCACCTTTGTGCCATTATAGAAATATACTTCTTCATCCTGCCTGTGGGTAGACTTTGTGATCTGGAAGTGATGCAGCATCCTGTATGCTGGTTTTCAACACTGTTCCATCTTGCAAGATTAAAAACCTGAGTGATAAAATATATTCTCCTTTCCTGTGTGGCTTATTTATTTAATGAGCTGATGATAGGATAATTAAATTATCCAATATTTTTAGTCCTCCAGCCCACCCTCAATATCTGAACTTGGATCCACCAGGATGATCTGGATTGTGCATGTGGAGAGACCAGATCCCCCTTTTGAAAGACATCCAGCTTGGGGGGCGGCCGTGGTGTAGTGGTAATGGCAGTCGACCCCTGATCGGAAGGTTGGAGGTTTGAATCCCGCATCCGCCCACCATGTGTCGTTGTGTCCCTGGGCAAGACACTTAACCCCGAGTTGCTCCCGGTAGGTCTGGATGGCGCCTTGCAAGGCAGGCTACCACTACCGGTGTATGAATGTCTGAATGAATGGGTGGATGGCTGGTATTGTAAAGCGCTTTGGGGCTCCTCACAGGGGGCTGGAAAGCGCTATATAAATAAGCTCCATTTACCATTTACCATTTGAAATTCCTTTGAGAGCAGATTGCATACTGTTGGATCTGAGCACAGTGACGAGGGAATAAACAACAGCAGCCATGCAGGAGAAGGGAACATTATGTTTATTATTATTGGTGGAGGGTCTGGGATCCTAACATTATTGATTAGAAATTGTTGAAGATTTGTGATGCTAGCATTGTTTAATTTAAGATGTTTATTGCTTTACTGAGACCTGGGGTTTAGTGGAGGTTCTGGGAACCTTATTTAGTCTAGACTTATCATAGAGATGTCATCGGGGTGATGTCATGATGGGACTCCCATTCAGTGGCTAGGATGTGGCTAACATTACCAAAATAGGACTGTATTTGCCTTGGACATACAATGAGCGTGTCCTGAAGGGACACGAACAGCCATCACAAAGGGATGAGTTTATGTGGGAGATCTGGGGCCTCATGTATCAACGGTGCGTACGCACAAAAACCTTGCGTACTCCATTTTCCACGCAAAACTCCGTATGTATCAAAACAGAACTGAACGTGGAAATGTGTGCAGCCCCACGCCAGCTCCAGGGTTGGCGTACGCATGTTTCTGTGGTTTTGGTTCCATTGGCGACACCTAGAGGTGATTCTGAGAAACTGTTCATGATGTGAAAATCATCATTGTTCACACCAAACACACATGATTAACAATTATTACATCCACATGGACGCAATTAGAATATAACCTGCAAAAAATATAAAAAACAGAAAGACTGAATAGTTTTGCACAGCTTAAATTCTTGTTTTTTGTTCATTTTTAGCTGTTTTAGCAGTTGAAGAACGTGATGCATGATGGGACAAGATGACGTTCCTCTGTTGCAGGGTATATTTAATCAGAGTTTTAAGAAATCTAAAGTTTTTTCCTACCTGTATGCTGTTTTGTTTCTACCTGCTTCATTGAGCATCAGGATAGAGATTCAAAAACGTTTTTTGTTGACTTTGCAGTTTAATTCACATTTTATTTTTAAATTTGTACGCATGACAAGAAACCAGCTGTATAAAAATGCAAATTGTATTTTTTATTTTTTAGAATGAATACGTTCTTCAACGCATAATTTTGCTAGTTATATGTAATGCCATTATAAATGTATGTTTATACTGTTTAAAAACTGACTTTTTTTACACAATGGGGTGAGATGC
>JBBPBX010016098.1:24926-36872 GCA_038048925.1 Garcialebias charrua | reverse complement strand
AGTCTTCTGAACATTCATAATCATGTTACTGTTTAACTCTGCCTTATCATTTATCACTGGCCCAACACTGTACATCATCACTCCATTTATCTGCATTTAGCACCATTTGTCACTGCCATTTATTGTGAATATTGTGCTGTACTGTATTGTGTTTATTGGTTGGTGTGTACATAAGTTTTTCTTCTATTTTTCTTCTATTTTTACTTCTTTTTATTGCACCCTTATGCCAAAGCAAGTTCCTTGTCAGTGAATTTTATTCTTTGACAATGGCAATAATAAACTGATTCTGATTCTGATAACACACCTCCTCTTTCCTATGTGATGAGATGAAATTTCTGGGTGTGAAGGGCGGATTTGTTCCTCCTCGGTGACCCAGCTGAATAAAAGAAAGAAGAAAACCTGAGCCGACTCTAGCAGCAAACCATCGCTCTCAGCTGAAAATAGACAGTTGAGCTAAATAATAGAGTTTGACGCCACAGAGGAAGAGCTGGAAAACCATCCAAACAAGAGCTGAAAATGACACGACGCTCTACCAGACAACATTGCAAAAAGCCTCCATGTTTTACCTGTCGCCGTTCTTTAAACGCTGCTCTGCATTTAGATTGTATCTGTTGCTTGGATGATTCACAGGGGATTTTGTTTTCAGCTCGACAACTGAAAACTAAGATTACTCCGTGCCTGTAATTCTACTAACTGTGCACACAGGAGAATTAGGACCTAATACACAAAGTACAGTCAGCTCTCCTCCTCAGGGTAGATTATTTCAATGTTAATGATTTTATTTTACCTTAAAATTAATTCTAACACAATCAAATGTGTTTTAAACACAAACTTTGCAGAACAAAAATGAATTAAAGGAACATTGCAGCTAAGTTAATGCCACAGTCTTGAAAAATATGTCCTTAAATGCAGCTACAGTATATTTGTGTTGGTTTACTCTTTTTCAGCATCTCTAATAAATACTGAGACGATTGATTTGGCTTTAGAAAATAAATGAATTGACAAAATAAAAGGGTGAGTGTAAACATGCTGAGCACAAAGGTTACTAGGATTGTATTAGAAAACAGATGCTTTTAAAGTTCAGAGTCAGAGAGTCTTTATTGTCATTTGCACCGCATGTGGTACATGAGATGAAAACGAGATTATGTACACGAGGTCCCAGTTACATCCAACAACAAATGAAAGAGAAAAACAGTAATAACATCTAGAACTAACTAAGAAAAACATCAACTAGTAATACACAGCAGCACGAACATGAGTTTGTATGAGCAGATGGTCACAGATGAACACAGCAACAAGAAAACAGATCAGCATCAGTA
Source organism: Garcialebias charrua (assembly GCA_038048925.1). NCBI lineage: Eukaryota > Metazoa > Chordata > Actinopteri > Cyprinodontiformes > Rivulidae > Garcialebias > Garcialebias charrua. The sequence continues at coordinate 35,553 of JBBPBX010016098.1, read as the reverse complement.
TGATGTGATATTTTGCAGTGTTTATTTTTTATTTTATTTTTATTTATTCATGAGTCTAACAGCCTCAGGGTAGAAGCTGTTCCTCAGTCTAGTGGTTCTACACTTGATGCTCCTCAACCTCCGTCCTGAGGGGAGTGGGGCAAAGAGTGAGTGTGCTGGGTGAGTGAGGTCTTTCATGATGCAGGTGGCTCTTTTCCTGCATCTGGAGGTGTAAATGTCTGTGATGGTGGGGAGACTGACTCCAACAGACTTCTGTGCAGCCTTCACCACTCTCTGCAGAGCTTTCCTCTCTTCAACTGTGCAGCCTCCATGCCACACGTTGATGCTGGAGCACAGGACGCTCTCCACTGCACACCTGTAGAACGAGGTGAGAACTGGGCTGCTCAGACCAGCTCGTCTCAGCCGTCTGAGGAAGTAGAGTCTCTGATGACCTTTCTTGATCAGGCTGGTGGTGTTGCTGCTCCAGCTCAAGTTCTCCTTCATATTGTGATCTGCCCTGCTCTGTAATCGGTATAAGCCATGCTCTAGTGATCTTCAAACATAGTTTAGGTTCTCCAGTTCAGCTCCTGCTCTGCTTTAGTCTTATTCTTCAGTTATTGTGTTTTGGTTCTCCAGCCCTGCTCTTGTAGTGATCTGTTTCTAGCCGTCTCTGTAATCAGTATCAGCCCTGCTCTAGTGATCTTTAAACATAGTTTAGGTTCTCCAGTCCAGCTCCTGCTCTTCCTTAGCTTTATTCGGCTCTGTAATCTGTATCAGCCCTGCTCAAGTGATCTTTAAACATAGTCAGGAGGAAATAGTGGAGAAGAAATGGAGTGGTTGATAGCAAATACATCAAAAATGAAAATAATTCAATAATGAAAAGAATTCAATAAAAAATACAAGATATGGATAGGAGTTGGTCACAAGAAAGTGACTCTAGGGTAGACTACAATAAAAAGTCAAGATCTGGTCTCAGTACAAGCAATCAAACACAGGTGAATACAATCAGGGAAGAAGAATTGAAAGTAATCGTAGAGTTTAAACAAGAGGGAAAATGTTTTCACCCAATTAAACTAACTAAAGGCATTGAGGAAAAATAGAAGAAATAAATACCCTGATGCATGCTCAATAATCCAGGTAGAAAAATCTAAAAAAGCTAAGTCTGTTCCTCTGGACATTCAAAAAACAAAACAAAACAAAGCAAAAAAAAAAACTGTAGAAACGTTTCGTCTTTCGTCCGAAAGACTTCCTCAGTCTGAGAAGCTGTGTTCAGCTCAGTCTTAACCAACAGCCGAAACCAGTTGCTCACATGATCCATTGTCAGGGTGATGGTCCTCCATGATCATGTGAGCAGCTGGTTTAGGCTGTCATCAGCCAACTGGTTGATCCATTGTGAGAGGGTGCTATTTATAAGACTGAGCTGAATACAGCTTCTCAGACTGAGGAAGTCTTTCGGATGAAAGACGAAACGTTTCTACAGTTTTTTTGCTTTGTTTTGTTTTGTTTTTGAATGTCCAGAGGACCAGACTTAGCTTTTTTAGATAGAAGAAATGAAGTTAGCTAAACTACTAAACAACAGAAAAGTTCTCATGCACGCAATAAATAAGAAACAGCAAGAGAAAATATTGAAAATGGCATCACTAATGGGGGAAGAAATCAAAGCATACATACCAGGTTCTAATATCAAACTAAAGGGTAATTTCTGGAGTTCCAATAGAAATGACTGTTGAGGATATTAAACAAGAAATCAAAGGACGAAAAATAACAGGTGCAACAAGGATTAAGACCAAAAAAGATGGATTAATCAAAGAAACTGTTTGTTATATTACAGTTTGAAGGTTCAGTACCAGAATGTGTGAAGATGGGTTACATAAACTTCAGAGTAAGGGAATACATCCCCAATCCAATAAGATGCTTCATATGACAAAGAATGGGAGACGTTGCAAAAGAATGCAGGGGAAAAATGAGGTGTGCAAGATGTGGAGGTCCCCATGAGTATGGTAAATGTGAAAAGTTGTGAAAACTAAATTCTGTAATTGTGGAGGAGAGCATAGTGCTGCATACGGGGGATGCATAGTTCAGAAAGAAGCAAGCAGTGCTGTGCTACGCTAATCCAAAAATTTGTTTCGTTATTTCTAAAGCACTTATTAATTTATTTAGATCCGCAATTTCAAAAGTGCTTATGTATTAGCAACGCTAGTGGACGTTAATGCTAATGCGCTAACGTGCTAATGGCGAACTATTTTTTTGACCATTTCGTGAAACTGTCAAGCTCAGAAAAACCTTGTACTATAAAGTCAGCTAAGAAATATATTTTTTCTCAGCAAAGAAATAATTGTTTTTACCGTGTTTTGTTGTAAAGTCCTTTGCTTCTGTGGTCGCCGCCATTTTGAACAGGGCAAATGAGGCGCTGACGCGTCGCGTAGGCCGCTGAGAAACATCCATAAGTTCACCCTCCATGTTAAAAACTCTTCGTCTGACTCTTCGAAAACAAGCAATAAGGCTGCAGAGTAACACACTGGCTGCTAACTGCTATAGAGAGAGTGCTCTCTCTAGCCAAGAGACTGAGGGGGATGCTTTTTTGTCACGGACCACATCCGGCGCTGACAGGATATGGTCTGTGAGCAGTCGTCCGGTTGATTTAAGAGCCCGTAAATAAGTTTTTTTTTCGTTTTTACTGATAGATAATGTTATTAGCGGTACTGCATTTTAAATAAAAATAGCGCAAATCTGCTTATGAATTATAAAAGTTAGTCAATCCGCTGTAAAGCTAACAAATTGTTCAGGTCCGCTATAAGCCGATTAGCGCTTTAGCGCTCCATAGCGGTCTGGCGCCCACCTTTGGAAGCAAGAGAAGCAATACGAATTAAAACAACAGAAAATATAGCATATGCGGAGGCACTGAAGAGGGTAAGGAAGGTGGAACTGAAAGAAATGAGAAATGTTGAAACGGAACATACCATACCAACTTTATTTATAGAGCACTTTATGCAGCCAACAGGACCAAAGTGCTGTACACAATCATAAAATACTATACAATCATAAAAATGTAAAGGTCAAGTATAAAAAAGTACTAAAATAAAAAAATATAAACACAATAAAACAAAGTTAAAAACATCTTACATTGTACCAAAAGCCAAAGAAAAAAGATGGGTTTTAAGAAAAGACTTAAAATCAACAAGTGAAGAGGCCTGTCTTATGTCCAATGGAAGGTCATTCCAGAGTAACAGAGATATTCGGAACAAAACGCTAATAATAAACAGAGCGAATAATCATTTCCACCCATAGAACAGCACAAAAGTTGCTCAAACATAAGTTTGTAACTGATGTTCAGCACTTTGTTTCAGCTGTGGCTGGTGTTAAAGCGCTTTATAAATAAAAATGATGATGATGATGATGAAATTCTTTCAACAAAAATCCAAAGTAAACTACCGTATTTTCCGGACTATAGGTTGCACCTTTTTGCCTAATTTGCATGACCTGCAACCTATACAGAGGTGAGACCTATTTATGGATTTTTCCCATGTTTTTAGACCCATTTTTGGCTCAGATATGAACGTTTTTCATTTTGACCAAAAATGGTGCAGTACCACTTTTGGCCACTAGGGGCGCAGGCACCAGAACCGTAGTGGCTGGCTTCAGAAAAGCTGGCATCCTCCCACCGTCAGCTGGAGCTGCTGAGGACTCAGACAGCGGTGAGGAGGAGGAGATGGAGGGACAGGGAGCTTTGACGACGGGAAACCTTCCTTGTTCTCTGGCTGAACTTTTTGCAAGCGACACAGAGGACGAAGAATTCGAAGGGTTTAAATAAACAATTTGTTTGAATAAAAACCGTAAAATAAATATCTGTTTCTGTCATCTTTATGGTCAGGTGAGCGTGTACCTGTAGTAATTTTAAAGCCACTTCATTCATTGTAACCGTCAAAGTGCATTTATTAACAAAAGTTAAACTGAAACACTCTTACAATAATGTCAGCTAACAAATGTTTTTTTAGGTGTTTATCTTGCTAAAATTAAAATAGATGCAGGTCTGTTCACTCGCTCACAGCGGGTCTTCTCTGGGGGTGCGCGCACTGGTTTTGCTTACATGGTACGTGTTTACGTGGTAGCGAAACTATTTAAATTCAGCTGATTTGACCATTATAATCATTTTATTAAACTAAAGTTAAACTGAGACACACTCTTACAATAATGTCAGCTAACAAATATATTTTTAAGCGTTTCTGTAGTTAAATTTTAACGAAAGGCAGGGTTTCCGCCCGTTGCGCGCACACGTATCATCAGACGTAGCGAAACAATTTTTTTAATCCAGCTCATTTCACAATTACGTTAATTTATTAAGGAAAAGTTCAGCTCAGACACATATTTGCTATAATTTTTATCAAACAAATAATTGTTTTTAAGTGTCAATCTTCTTAAAGCCTTGCTGTGCGCTCCTGTGGCAGACATTTGCAACAGAGCTAAATACTCGGACCACATTTCCGGGTTGTCTCAGCGGTGATGCGTTACGTCAGCGGTGACGTAGGTGCGACTTATATAAAAGTGCGACCAGTTTATGGATTTTTCCAATTTATTGACAATAATTAGACAGAGCGACTTATATAAAGGTGCGACCTATAGTCCAGAAAATACTTTATTTATTAAAATAGCATCACTTTGTCCAAATTCATGCACATATAAAACTGAATAATTCCTGCTAATTCTAAATCATTCCTGATTCATTCATTATTATTGTTTGTTTATTGTTGTTAGGGATTCTTAGTTTGAATATTTTTGTAATAAAACTTTAACGACAACTTTAGTCTCTTCATTGAGATGAATATTCATTTGTTGTGCTATAGAACTCCTTGTAATTAACATATTCTACTTCAGTGACTGATTCTGATTATTAAAGGGTGAATATAATAATTAAGTTGTTGTTGGTCAGTAAACTGACCAGCTGGTGCCCCACTTTAACGAGTGCTAAATAAATGAATTACTTTTAATGGAGAGGAGTGGAGAAAGTGTCACCCTTCTTCCTCCATCTCACACCCTCCTATTGCTACAATATTTACAAGGTCCTAATGAGAAAATTGTAATAAAAAACATGGTAGAATTTTAACGGCGAGAGCAGAATGAATTTGTATGAAGAAGTATTTCAAGGTAGTAATATAAGCTAAAATGCACATGATATATATTGCACACAACTAACATATACGCTACAGTTTGTATAACAGGTTATTGCACAGGTAGTGAGTGACAATCTTCCGGTTATGGCGTCTCACTGAGCAGCTGCTGTGCTCTGAGCTCCGACCAACAAATCCTACTTTTGGATATCTAACCACTGCTAAGTATATTTTATACAAGCTAGAGGTTCAATTTGATATTTCAAGATGCCGGCTAAACAAAAGCCAAAAGTTAAAACGACAACCAAAGAGAGTCCCGAAAGTGACGCCGGCAGCGAGGTGGAAACCGAACACAGTGAGGAGGCTAACGCTAACGCAGGCGCCCAGGCCTCTGTAGCTAACTCGGAAGCTAACATTATGGATGCAATCCTAGCCTTGAAATCTCATTTTTCACTACAACTACGGGAGATTATAACGTCAAATCAAGAAATCAAAGACACAATCGGAACGTTCCTCGAGAGGTTTACCTCTGCAGAATCACGCATTGGGGACCTGGAAGACGGCGTGGCTAAGCTAACTAGCAAAGAAGCTTCCATGCAGAAGAAGATCCAAGAGCTCACTTTGAAGGTGGATGAGCTTGAAAATAACAACCGGAGATCCAACCTAAGACTCGTGGGACTACCCGAGAAATCAGAGCAAGAAAACATCACATCTTTTCTTCAAACCTGGCTGATGGAGGTCCTGGGACGAGACACGTTTCCGTCCCCTCCCGTTGTCGAGCGGGCACACAGGCTGCAAGGACGGAGCGCTCCAGGCGGAGGCGGCCCACCGCGGGTGGTCGTCATGAAGTTCCTGAACTACCAGGACAAGATGAGAGTGATGAACGCAGCACGTCTGAAGGGAAAGGTGATGTACAAAGGCTGTCATGTGATGTTCTTCCCGGACCTGTCTGCTGAGGTGGTGAAACAACGGAAACAATTCGACCGGGTGAAACAACAACTCTGTGAGCTGAAAATAAACTTTGGACTGATTTTTCCAGCAAAGATGAGGATCTTCCACCAAGGTAATCGCTTTCTCTTTCACACACCAACGGAGGTGGAGGAGTTCATAAGGAAAACAAGATAACAAACTGATGAGTAACCATACTAAAGGCTAGAGGGCGCCAAATAGACTTAATTATGATTAATATTCTACATGATCGTTTTTTTTATACAATACATATGTTTCATGTTTGTATGCATGTATGTATGTATGTATGTGTATGTGTGTATATATGTATATATGTACATATGTATATATATATGTATGTATGTCCATCCATCCATCCATCCATTTTCTTCCGCTTATCCGGGGTCGGGTCGCGGGGGTAGCAGCCTAAGTAGGGAGGCCCAGACTTCCCTCTCCCCAGCCACTTGGAGCAGCTCCTCTGGGGGAATCCCAAGGCGTTCCCAGGCCAGCCGAGAAACATAGTCCCTCCAGCGTATCCTGGGTCTTCCTCTGGGTCTCCTCCCGGTGGGACATGCCCGGAACACCTCACCAGGGAGGCGTCCAGGAGGCATCCTAACCAGATGCCCGAGCCACCTCAACTGGCTCCTCTCGATGTGGAGAAGCAGCGGCTCTACTCCGAGTCCCTCCCGGATGACTGAGCTTCTCACCCTATCTCTAAGGGAGAGTCCAGCCACCCTGCGGAGAAAACTCATTTCAGCCGCTTGTATCCGAGATCTTGTTCTTTCGGTCATAACCCAAAGCTCATGACCATAGATGAGGGTGGGAACGTAGATCGATCGGTAAATTGAGAGCTTTGCCTTTTGACTCAGCTCTCTCTTCACCACGACAGACCGGTACAGCGCCCGCTTCACTGCAGACGCTGCACCTATCCGCCTATCGATCTCACGCTCCAGTTTTCCCTCATTCGTGAACAAGATCCCGAGATACTTAAACTCCTCCACTTGGGGCAGGACCTCCTCCCCGACCCGGAGAGGGCACGCTACCCTTTTCCGGCTCAAGACCATGGCCTCGGATTTGGAGGAACTGATCCTCATCCCGGCCGCATCACATTCAGCTGCAAACCGCTCCAGTGAAAGCTGTAGATCACGAGCTGATGAAGCCAATAGGACCACATCATCTGCAAAAAACAGAGAAGCGATTCTAAGGCCACCAAAACGGATCCTCTCAACACCTTGGCTGCGCCTAGAAATTCTGTCCATAAAAGTTATAAACAGAATCGGTGACAAAGGGCAACCTTGGCGGAGTCCAACTCTCACCGGAAACGAGCCTGACTTACTGCCGGCAATGCGGACCAAGCTCTGACACCGGTCGTACAGGGACCTAACAGCCCATATCAATGGGCCTGGTACCCCATACTCCCGGAGTACCCCCACAGAACCCCCCGAGGGACGCGGTCGAATGCCTTTTCCAAGTCCACAAAGCACATGTAAACTGGTTGGGCAAACTCCCACGCACCCTCCAGGACCCTGCTGAGGGTGTAGAGCTGGTCCAGTGTTCCACGACCAGGACGAAAACCACACTGCTCCTCCTGAATCCGAGGTTCGACTATCCGACGGACCCTCCTCTCCAGAACCCCTGAATAGACCTTACCAGGGAGGCTTAAGAGTGTGATCCCTCTATAGTTGGAACACACCCTACGGTCCCCCTTTTTGAATAGGGGAACCGTATGTATGTATGTGTATATGTATATTACTATTGATTTTTTCTTTTCTTATTTAATTTATTTATTTTTATTTAAACAATTTATATATATATATATATGTATATATATATATTTATATATTTATTTATCTTTTCATTATTATTATTATTATTATTATTATTATTATTATTATTATTATTATTAATTATTTATTTATTTATTTACAATATCAGCCCAAAGTGGTTTCACACTTGTCTCCACCCTCATCTGCCCCACTCTGGGCCCTTGAGCAAGGCCCTTAACCCACACCATCTGCTCCACCGGGAACCCTAGATATCAGCTCTCTGCTCCACACAGAGGGCTGTGGTTGCTCGGTGGTCTGTGGTTGCATCAGGAAGGGCATCCGGCGTAAAAACTGCCAAATCTTCGTGCGACCAGTTCGCTGTGGCGACCCCTAACGCAGGGAAAAAAGCCGAAAGAAGAAAAAAAAAAAAAAAAAAAAATTTATTTATTTATTTAATTTTTTATTTATTTTTTATTTACTTATTTATTAATTTATTTATTTTATTTATTATTATTATTATTTTTTTTTTGGACCAAGTTTCCCCATTAGAGCAGTGGGGTATAATTTATATACAACATGGTCGGGGTTCATAGTTTAAGGTGGTGGGTGGAGTTGTTCAGTGAACGTCTATCTGCTCCTGTTCTAGGATCAATAGTTTAGCCAAGTCACAACAAAGAGGGGATGGGGTGCCAGAGATCCCCACTGGGGGGGAATCTCAGGAAAGTGTTTTGTGTTTATGTTTGTAAATGTTCAATGTTTTCAAGGTACTATGTTTTTCAAATTGCAAATTGCAAATTTCAACAGCCGAGACAAAAAACAAAAAGTGCTGATATATGGACATTAAATGAATGAGTACTGAATCCATTGTTGATGTGATCTCCTGGAACGTAAGAGGCCTTAGGAAACTGATCAAACTCAAAAAAGTAATGAATAGACTTAAACAATATCAGCCCAAAGTGTTTTTTTTTACAAGAAACACACTTACTTGCGAACGAAATTGTTAAACTAAGAAGAAGATGGCCAGGTCAAGTTTTTTCAAGCTCATTTTCTCCACATGCTAGGGGAGTAGCAATTTTGATTCATAAATCTTTACCTATTGGTATAAAAAAGTTATCACAGACACTGCGGGGAGATTCATAATAATCCAAGCCTCACTGATGAACCAAAACTTTGTTTTGGTTAACCTATATGGTCCCAATGTAGACGATCCTGATTTTTATAATAATTTGTTTCTTTCTATTACAGCTTTGCATGGGGATGTAGTCTGTGCTGGAGACTTTAACTGTACTTTAGACCCAAATCTTGATAGATCATCAGGATTAGATTCAGCACACCTTAAAAGTAGACGGGTTATACAACATTTTATGTCTGAACTTAACTTAAGAGACATATGGAGAATCCAGAATCCAACAAAGAGAGAATATTCGTGCCATTCAACTACCCATAATAGCTATAGCCGTATTGATTATTTTTTAATTTCAAATTCTTTAGTTGCGAGAATTAAAGATTGTGCATATAATAGCATATTAATCTCCGACCATTCATTATGCATACTTAAATTTTCACCCTCAACTGTAATTAGACGTAATCATATCTGGCGTTTAAAACCACACTGGTTACAAATGCCTAAATTTCTGAAATACATTGAAAAAAATATTGATGATTACTTTGACTTTAATAAATCTGAGACTACAGCAACTATCAGATGGGAAGCATTCAAGGCTTTTATACGAGGTCAAATGATGAGCTACACAAAAAACGAAGTTAATAAAACTCTCATGGAGATGGTAAAACTTGAAGAACAAATAAAAGAGACCGAGCTCGAGATAAATCTAAAAGGTTCTAAAGAAAAACAAAAAGAATTGCTAATATTGAGGGCAAAATATGATGAACTATCAACAAATAAAGCTACATCAGAGATATTCAGATTGAAACAATCCTACTACGATCGGGGAGAGAGGGCAAGGAAACTTCTAGCCTGGCCTCATTGAGAAACGCGATCATAACAGTCTTACCTAAACCCGGGAAACATTAGTGAGAAATCCCTCAATTTTCTGTTTCTGAACACAAACAAGACTGATGTTTTAGTTTTTGGACATGAGCATCTTAGGAATGAATTTTTCAGTCTTTCAACCTCCTTGAATGACATTAATCTGCATCCAGCTCTAATGTTAAATATCTTGGTGTTATTTTTGATCAAGACATTTCTTTTATCCCCGACATTAAAAATGTTACTAGAACCTACTTCTTCCATCTGCACAATATCACTAAAATTAAAAACATCTAAAAATGATGCAAAAAAACTGGTTCATGCATTTGTCATGTCTAGACTGGACTACTGCAATGGTTTATTATCCGGGTGTCCAAATACTTCTTTAAAATGGCTTCAGTGGATCAGATCTCTGGGTGTTTTATTCAGACACATTTCCATCTTTGTGGCCACGTAATTTGGACATTTCTGAACCATTTTTGGGCCAACACAGACTCAAGGCAGATGTCATCATATTCTGCCTGTACCCAAAAAAAACTGTGTGTTATCTGAACTAGGCTCCCCCGTCTGGCCTTGAAGGCCACCTTATCGGAATACCCTTGGAGAACGTAATCTAATGCTCAACCCCGTCCATCGGGGAATTCCACCGATAACCAGATTGAACCAGCTGAATAAACATTCTGTCATCATTTCAGGACTCTTGGATTCTCATTAGCGTTGACCTTGGCCATTCCCCGACATCCCTAGAGAATGTTTATGGATCTCACCAGAGGGAGCTGGCTGATTATTCCATTCTTATCAGAACTCTTACTGTGCCCTTGAGAGCATCCATGGACATT
>JBBPBX010016098.1:0-21742 GCA_038048925.1 Garcialebias charrua | reverse complement strand
ACACACACACACACACACACACACACACACACACACACACACACACACACACACACACAGTTTATATCTATTGGCAAACACTTGATGCACGTTCCTACCTGCCCCACACACTCACTAGGTCCTCAACGGCAGAGGATGCTTGAGAAGAAGGTTGCCATGGCAACAGACCCCCATCCAGAGTCCAACACACAGCTGTTGAGTGAGGGCAGTGAGTTGATTTGTGAGGAGAGAAGAAGAGAGCCAGAGCAGAGGTAACAATGTGAAAGCATTTCTGTGTGTGACATAAAGTGTGTTAGTGTGTGTGAGTGTGTGTGTGGGGTGTGTGTGTGTATTTGTGTGTGTGTGTCTTTTTGCATGCGTGTGTGTGTCTGATGGGCTTGCTAAGGTCAGACTCTCCCGTGGAATACAAATCTGTCATAGCTGACACTTCTCCGTCTTGCTGCCCTTCGTTTGACCCGCCCATCTCTTTACCTTCTTCATCTTTTCCTCTTCTGTCTCTGTCCATCTGTCAGTCCACACCACCTCCATCTTTTGTACGCCGCCGTCACCAGAACATTGTGAACTCATTGAATTTTACAGGTATTTACTATCCCCAGTCTTTCATTTGATTTGATTTGATGTTTATTCATTCATTTTAAAAGAACAATACAAGACAGTTTCATCAGATACAAGATTACAAGTAGGATAAAATGAAGGGAGCAGAAAGAAGATGAAATCTTATTATATCTGCCCCTATTTCACAGTTTGTTCAACCAATGATAACTTTCAAGCAACATCACAGAATGAATAGTTCTACCTATTTTCCTAACTGTAATACACAAACTACATCACAAAATGAATAATTCTACTTAATTTTCCTGACTGTAAAACATAAACTAGATCACAAAATGAATAATTCTACTTAATATTTCTAACTGTAATACACAAACTACATCACCCATAATTCTAATTAATTTTCTAATTCTAATTTTTTTTTATTTTTTTTTTTTTTTTTTTTTTTTTTTTTTTTTTTTATAATTTTATTTAATTTTCCTATTTTTTTATTAATTTTCCTAACTGTAATACACAAACTAGATCATAAAATGAATAATTCTACTTAATTCTACTTAATTTTTCTAATTGAAATACACAAACTAAAAGATGGCACAACATCAAGATGTTCACAAAATGAATAATTCTACTTAATTTTCCTAATTGTAATACACAAATTCATCACAAAAATGAATAATTCTACTTAATTTTTCTAACTGTAATACACAAACTGCTTCATAAAATGAATAACTCTACTTAATTTTTCTAACTGTAATACACAAACGTACCGTACATCATAAGTACAACATAATTGTAATACACAAACACGCAAGATTACATCATATATAGTTTTTGAGCAAGTCCTTTTTGACCTTTTTCTTAAATGTATACATTGATTTTTCATTTTTAACATCACTCTCCAGAGCATTCCACAATCGAATTCCCTGAATTGAGGTAGACCGTCCTTTTAAGCTGGTTCTGAATTGTGGTTTGATGAATATCTCTGTCCCTTTGAGATTGTAATAACTTTGTCTTTTTATAAAATTTCTTTGGATATTTAAAGGTAATGTGTTATTATGAGCCCTATACATAATTGATAAAATACTATATTCTACCAATTCCTGGAATTTCAATAAGTTTAGTTGAATAAACAAGGTGTTTGAAGGGTGAGTGAAATGTTTTCTGGTGATTACTCTTACAGCTCTCTTTTGTAAAATAAAAACAGGCTTTGTAATAGTTTTGCATGCTTTTCCCCAAACCTCAATACAATAGATTAAATGTGGAGCAATGATTGTGTTATACAACATATGTAAAGCTTTATCAATTAAAAAATCCCTGACTTTATACAGTACTGCAATTGCTCTAGCTAGTTTTTTTTAATAGAATTTACATGATGTTTCCATGTCAGTTTGTCATCAATGATAACACCCAGAAACTTCACTTCACTCACTTTACAGATCACAACATCTTCAATTTCAAATGGATCGTCATCAACAATTCCCTTTTTGTTACTGAAAATCATGTAGTTAGTTTTATCTAAATTCAAAGATAATTTGTTTAATTTAAACCAAGTTTGTATTTTTATAAATTCTGTTTTCATCATATCCAAAATCTGTTTTATGTCATTACCCGAACTGAAAAAAGTGGTGTCATCGGCAAAAAGAACACATTTAAGTAGTGCTGACACATTTACCAAGTCATTCACATATAAAATAAACAACTTCGAGCTGATCCGAGAGCCACGAGTAGGCCGTGAACCGTGGACGCCACCTTCGAGCTGAGCCGAGCGCCGTGAGCCGTGGACGCCACCTGGGGCTTCGAGCTGAGCCGTGCGCCGTGGGCGAGCCAGGGGATTGCTGCAGGCTGCTGAAACGTGAGTTCTGAACTAACTGCTGATCTGAAGCAGAGCAACGATCGAGTAGCTGTTGGACGGGAAGCAAGCTGATTACTGTTGGACATGAGCAGAGCAGCGAGCGAATTGCTGCGGATGGGAGCAGAGCAGCGAACGAGTTGCTGCGGACGTGAGCAGATCGGCGAGCGAGTTGCTGTGGAACAGTGATTTTCTGTATCCAGATCAGAAGAAGCAGGCGTGATGAGTCCTAGTAAAAAAAATAAATCGGAGCAGCAGAAACAGGAGTCGGCGAGTAAAAAATCGGTGGATAAAAATTTGGAGTTAATGGAGGAATTGAAAAATGCAGTAAACGTTCTCACTGCGGAAGTTGCAAGTTTGAGAGCTGATCAAAAAAACTTTAATCAACTGGTTGAGGAGATGAAACTAATGAAAGCTCAGGAGGTCATCAGAGAAGAACGATTAGCTCAATTGGAACAAAAGTGTGAGGACATGGAACAATACATAAGAGGCGAAAACATGGTCATTTCTGGACTTGAGCTTAAACGCTGGTCAGCGGCTGATGTAACCAAAGGCGTTAACACGAGTGAAGGAGGACGACCAGAACAACTGCAGTCTCTGGAGAATCAGGTAGTCACTTTCTTAAGTGACAAAGGCATTGACATTAAACGTGATGACATTTCCACCTGTTACACACTGCCCAATAGAGCTAACAAACTTAAACCGTCAGTAGTCGTGAGATTCATTGGAAGGAATCAAAGAAACAGGGTAATGATGCAGTCAAAGAAACTCGCAAAAACTATGGTCTTCATGAATGAACACCTAACTAAAAAAAACGCAAACATTGCACATGCAGCAAGGTTGTTGAAAAAGGAGGAAATAATAAAAAAAACTTGGACAAGAAACGGAAACATCTGGATCAAAGTAGATGAAAATTCTCATCCTAAAATAATAAAAGAACTGAAAGACTTAGAAACATTCAAATGAGCTCAAAAATGACAAATCACCAATCACTATCACATGTTCATACACAAAATTAACAGAAATGAACAAACAAACAAATAGATTAAAACATGACAGCAACAAACGAAGACTCAGAATTCAAAATATATAATGTTGAAGATATGGTTGATGCAAACTTTTATCCTGCTATAAAAGACTGTGAATACTATAATGAAGAAAAGTTTAATAACATCAATATAACAAATGGAGATCTCTCTATTATTCACATCAATAGTAGAAGTATAAATGCAAATATATCCAAAATAACAGATTATTTAAAACAGTTAAACAGAACTTTTACATTAATAGCACTGTCAGAGACATGGCTTAATGATGAAAACAAAAATAATGTTCACATCGAAGGATATGAATTATATCATTTAAACAGAAACAATAAAAAAGGTGGTGGAGTAGCTCTATTTGTCAAAAATGAAATAAAGTGTAGAATAATTAAAGAAATGTCAATAATTGTTGACAATCTTATGGAAATAATAACAATAGAAATATTAAACGAAAATGCTAAAAACATATCCATAAGTTGTGTATATCGATCACCAGGATCAAATATAGAAATATTCACCGATAAAATCATACAACTACTGGAAAAGAGTTTAAATAAAAAAGTTTTCTTGTGCGGAGACTTTAATATTGACCTGGGAAATAAAACAGATTCAAATAACATCAGCACATTTCTAAATTCAATGTATAGTTTAAATCTTTATCCGTTAATATCAAAACCAACAAGAATTACAACTCATAGTGCTACGATAATTGACAACATTTTCACAAATATAACAAATGGGGATATGACAGGTGGTATCTTAACAACTGATTTAAGTGATCATTTACCAGTTTTCACTATCTACAGAAATGATCAAAACATTACAAAAGAAGTTACAATTAAGAAAAAAATAATAAACACATCAAAAAAAGCTATGGATCAATTAAAAGATGATTTACAGAAGCAAAACTGGAAGGACGTGTATATTGATGATGTTAACAGATCATATGATGAATTTATGAACATTTTAGAAGCTCTGTATGAAAAGAATTGTGTGCAAAGAAATCGTAGAAAAAGAAATATTGTTGACCAACCTTGGATGACTAAAGGGTTGAGAAATGCTTGTAAAAAAAATAACTTGTATTTATGTTTCTTAAAAACGAGAACACAACAAGCTGAAGAAAAATATAAAAAATATAAAAATAAATTGGTAATGATTATAAGAAGATGCAAGAAAGAATACTATAGTGATTTATTAAACAAGAGCAATGGTGACACTAAAACAACATGGCGAGTAATAAATGATGTTCTAAAAAGTCATAAAGCAAAAACGAACATTGCAAAATATTTTGTGAAAGATGACAAAGAAATACATGATGAGAATGATATCGTAAATGAATTTAATCAATATTTTGTAAATATTGGATCAAGCCTTGCAGCTAAAATACCAAAAGTAGATAATAAGGTGTGTCATTCAATTAAAAGTTGCACCAACAGTATTTTTCTTAGTGGAACTAACAAAGAGGAAATTATGAAAATGGTAAAAAATCTCTCAGACAAGAGATCAAAAGACTGGGTGGACATGGATATGATGTTCGTAAAGGAAATAATAAGTTATGTTATTGAACCGTTTACATATATATGCAATTTATCTTTTTCAACAGGAATATTTCCAGATAACATGAAAGTAGCAAAGGTAATTCCTCTTTTTAAAAATGGTGATAAATGTGTATTCAATAATTATAGGCCAATATCCTTATTACCACAGTTCTCAAAGATTCTAGAAAAACTATTTGTGTCCAGATTGGATCAATTTATTGATAAACAAAACATTTTAAGTAGCAGTCAATATGGGTTTAGAGAAAAAAACTCTACGTCAATGGCTCTCATGGATTTAATGGAACAAATAACTAATGCTGTCGATCATAAACAGTACTGTGTTAGTGTTTTTGTTGATCTAAAAAAAGCATTTGATACCATTGACCACACCATTCTCCTTGAAAAACTAAATAAATATGGTATTAGAGGACCAGCATTACAGTGGGTATCTAGCTATTTGAAGGACAGGAAACAGTTTGTGCAAATTAATGATGTTAGATCTGACCTCCGTGATATCACTTGTGGAGTTCCTCAGGGTTCTGTGCTTGGACCAAAGTTGTTTATTTTATATGTGAATGACTTGGTAAATGTGTCAGCACTACTTAAATGTGTTCTTTTTGCCGATGACACCACTTTTTTCAGTTCGGGTAATGACATAAAACAGATTTTGGATATGATGAAAACAGAATTTATAAAAATACAAACTTGGTTTAAATTAAACAAATTATCTTTGAATTTAGATAAAACTAACTACATGATTTTCAGTAACAAAAAGGGAATTGTTGATGACGATCCATTTGAAATTGAAGATGTTGTGATCTGTAAAGTGAGTGAAGTGAAGTTTCTGGGTGTTATCATTGATGACAAACTGACATGGAAACATCATGTAAATTCTATTAAAAAAAAACTAGCTAGAGCAATTGCAGTACTGTATAAAGTCAGGGATTTTTTAATTGATAAAGCTTTACATATGTTGTATAACACAATCATTGCTCCACATTTAATCTATTGTATTGAGGTTTGGGGAAAAGCATGCAAAACTATTACAAAGCCTGTTTTTATTTTACAAAAGAGAGCTGTAAGAGTAATCACCAGAAAACATTTCACTCACCCTTCAAACACCTTGTTTATTCAACTAAACTTATTGAAATTCCAGGAATTGGTAGAATATAGTATTTTATCAATTATGTATAGGGCTCATAATAACACATTACCTTTAAATATCCAAAGAAATTTTATAAAAAGACAAAGTTATTACAATCTCAAAGGGACAGAGATATTCATCAAACCACAATTCAGAACCAGCTTAAAAGGACGGTCTACCTCAATTCAGGGAATTCGATTGTGGAATGCTCTGGAGAGTGATGTTAAAAATGAAAAATCAATGTATACATTTAAGAAAAAGGTCAAAAAGGACTTGCTCAAAAACTATATATGATGTAATCTTGCATGTTTGTGTATTACAATTATGTTGTACTTATGATGTACGGTACGTTTGTGTATTACAGTTAGAAAAATTAAGTAGAATTATTCATTTTTGTGATGAATTTGTGTATTACAATTAGGAAAATTAAGTAGAATTATTCATTTTGTGAACATCTTGATGTTGTGCCATCTTTTAGTTTGTGTATTTCAATTAGAAAAATTAAGTAGAATTAAGTAGAATTATTCATTTTATGATCTAGTTTGTGTATTACAGTTAGGAAAATTAATTTAAAAAAAAAATAGGAAAATTAAATAAAATTATAAAAAAAAAAATAAAATAAAAAATTAGAATTAGAAAATTAATTAGAATTATGGGTGATGTAGTTTGTGTATTACAGTTAGAAATATTAAGTAGAATTATTCATTTTGTGATCTAGTTTATGTTTTACAGTCAGGAAAATTAAGTAGAATTATTCATTTTGTGATGTAGTTTGTGTATTACAGTTAGGAAAATAGGTAGAACTATTCATTCTGTGATGTTGCTTGAAAGTTATCATTGGTTGAACAAACTGTGAAATAGGGGCAGATATAATAAGATTTCATCTTCTTTCTGCTCCCTTCATTTTATCCTACTTGTAATCTTGTATCTGATGAAACTGTCTTGTATTGTTCTTTTAAAATGAATGAATAAACATCAAATCAAATCAAATCAAACTTTGGTCCAAGCACAGAACCCTGAGGAACTCCACAAGTGATATCACGGAGGTCAGATCTAACATCATTTATTTGCACAGACTGTTTCCTATCCTTCAAATAGCTAGATACCCACTGTAATGCTGGTCCTCTAATACCATATTTATTTAGTTTTTCAAGGAGAATGGTGTGGTCAATGGTATCAAATGCTTTTTTTAGATCAACAAAAACACTAACACAGTACTGTTTATGATCGACAGCATTAGTTATTTGTTCCATTAAATCCATGAGAGCCATTGACGTAGAGTTTTTTCTCTAAACCCATACTGACTGCTACTTAAAATGTTTTGTTTATCAATAAATTGATCCAATCTTGTTTATGTTTATGTTTATGTTTATTAAATTTGTTCATTTTTTTACAAAAGAAACACAATACAAGACAATCCCATTAATGATACGTACACAATGTAAAAAAATGAAAGGAAGCAGAAAGAAGAATAAATCTTATTATATCTGCCCCTTTTTTCAAACAATCAGATTAAACAATAATAATATTTCACCAGTAGTACAAAATGACTAACTCTTTCTAATTTTCTAATACTAATACGTAACTAATAATCGATACAAAACACATTAATAATATTTCACCAGTAGTACAAAATGACTAATTCTTTCTAATTTTCTAATACTAATACATAATTAAAAATTGATACAAAGCACATTAATAATCTTCCACCAGTAGTACAAAATGACTAACTCTTTCTAATTTTCTAATACTAATACATAACTAATAAATAATACAATACACATTATGCTAATTCATATATATTTTTTCAACAAATTCCTTTTGATCATTTTCTTAAATGTAAACAGTGACTTGGCATTTTTAACTACATTCTCCAAGCCATTCCATAATCTAATTCCCTGGATTGAGGTAGAACGTCCCTTCAAGCTAGTTCTGAATTGTGGTTTTACAAACATCTCTGTCCCCTTAAGATTATAACAACTTTGTCTTTTAACAAAGTGCATTTGGATATTTAAAGGTAATTTGTTGTTCTGAGCCCTATACATAATTGATAAAATATTATAATCAACCAAATCATGGAATTTCAATAATTTCAGTTGATAAAATAATGTACTGGATGGATGACAGTAATGTTTTCTAGTGATAATTCTTACAGCTCTTTTCTGTAATACAAAAATAGGCTTTGTGATTGTTTTACACGCTTTCCCCCAAACATCAATACAATAGATTAAGTGTGGAACAATGATTGTGTTATACAACAAATACAGAGCTTTATCATTCAATAGGTCTCTGACCTTGTATAGTACTGCAATCGATTTAGCTATTTTTATTCTTACAGAATTTATGTGTTGTTTCCATGTCAGTTTGTCATCAATAATAACACCCAAAAACTTCACCTCACTCACTCTACAAATCTCAACACCCTCAATTTTGAGTGGAACATCAACAGTTTTCTTTTTATTACTGAATATCATGTAATTAGTTTTTTCTAGATTTAATGATAATTTATTGATTTTAAACCAAGTTTGTATTTTGGTAAATTCTGTCTTTATCAATTCCAACATTTGTTCTATATCTTCACCTAAACAGAAAAAAGTGGTATCATCAGCAAAAAGTATACATTTAAGGAGTCCTGACACATTTACCAAGTCATTCACATATAAAATAAATAGCTTTGGTCCAAGCACAGAGCCCTGGGGAACTCCACATGTGATATTACAGAGGTCAGATCTTACATCATTTATTTGTACAAATTGTTTCCTATCTTTCAAATAGCTAGATACCCACTGTAATGCTGGTCCTCTAATACCATATTTGTTCAGTTTTTCAAGGAGAATGGTGTGATCAATAGTATCGAATGCTTTTTTTAAATCAACAAAAATACTGACACAGTATTGTTTTTGATCGACAGCAGTAGTTATTTGTTCCATTAATTCCATGAGAGCCATTGATGTAGAGTTTTTAGCTCTGAACCCATATTGACTGTTGCTTAGAATATTTTGTTTGTCTATAAATTGATCTAGTCTGTTCACAAATAGTTTTTCAAGAATTTTAGAAAACTGTGGTAACAAGGATATAGGTCTATAATTGTTGAACACACATTTATCACCATTTTTAAAAAGAGGAACTACCTTAGCTACTTTCATATTATCTGGAAATATTCCTGTTGAAAATGATAAGTTACATATATATGTAAACGGCTCAATAACATGGCTCATTATATCCTTTACAAACATCATATCCATGTCCACCCAGTCCTTTGATCTCTTGTCTGTAAGATTTTTTACTACTTTCATTATTTCCTCTTCGTTAGTTCCATTTAGAAAAATACTGCTTGTACAGCCTGTAATTGTGTGGCTCACATTATTATTTACTTTTGGTATTTTAGCTGCAAGGCTTGATCCAACATTCACAAAATACTGATTAAATCCATTGACAATTTCATTTTCATCATAAACCTCATCTTTTTCTTTTACAAAATATTTTGAAATACTAGTTTTTGCTTTATGATTCTTCATAACACTATTCATTACTCGCCATGTTGCTTTCATATCACCATTACTTTTATCTAATAATTTACTATAATATTCTTCTGGACACAAATAGTTTTTCTAGAATCTTTGAGAACTGTGGTAATAAGGATATTGGCCTATAATTATTGAATACACATTTATCACCATTTTTAAAAAGAGGAATTACCTTTGCTACTTTCATGTTATTCATGTTTCATATTTTCCTTCTTGCTTTGGGCTTTTCTCTTTATTTATTTTCTTCAAGTCTCTTTTTTCTTTCCAGCCTTCACATTTATATATATTTTTTGTTCTATCTCTTTTGTATTTTTAATCACTGCCTTATTTGTCTCTTTCCTGTGTATTTATTTTTCCTTCTTTATTTCAGTATTTGTCCCTTCATCTTCAGTGTTTATCTTCTTTTCTTCACTATTACCGAAAGCTCACAAATTGACCTGATTTTATTTATTTTTGTACATTTCTTTGTTTTTAAGTAATACTTCCTCATGACATTAAAATAAAACTACTAAACCAATTTTGTTAAACAATAAAAAGTACATACTGTTTAGACAAATGCAAATAATGTGAGATTTTGTCCAATCTGTTAGCACTCAGAATATGTGTTGATGATGACTCTCAGCTACTACCACACCATCTTTTAGCTAAATATCTATAAAACGAAAGAGCGAGCTAGATGGAGCTCTGCCGGTCTCCCAGGTTCCTCTCCACCAGAACCTCGTAGCTGGGCAGGGCATCATCTCCTCAAGCTAAACGTTATCTGTGGATGTAAGTAAAAAGTAAATGTTACTGTTGTGTTTTTTTGTTGTTGTTGTTGTTGTTGTTGTTGAAAACTGTTTGTAAAATGGTGTTGACATCTGTTTCCTTTGAGAGCTAAGTAAGGAAGCTAGCTGGCCATAGTTAGTGTGCAGCTTTGTGTAGCTTTTCATCACAATAGATATCAGGATATTAATTTTATGCCATAAACGCACATCCTAGTCAAATGTTAGACACAGTAGGGATGTGCGACTGACCGGCCACGGCCAGCAAAAAAAAAAAAGAAAAAAGAAACTACGACCTGCAAAAAAATAAAAAAAGAATACAGTTAGCGTGTAGCTTTGTGTAGCTTCTCTTCACAATAAATTTCCGGTAGCTATCACTGGGATATGAATATTATGTCTTATCGCACATCCTAGTCAAATGTTAGATACAGTAGGAATGTGCGACTGATCGGCCAGCAAAAAAAAAGTGACTACGGCCGGCAAAAAAAAAAAAAAAAACTAGACGTAGTTAGCGTGTAGCTTTGTGTCATTTCTCATCACAATAGATTATATCACTGGGATATGAATGTTATGCCATATTGCACATCCTGATTCTGTATCTAAGAATTGACTGTTCTTACAGTCAGTAAACACCAGCATATGTCCACAAGAGTGAAACATGTGATCCTCAATACTAACTAAATAGGCCTGTATTAATGTGTAATGTGTATCATTTCAGGTTAATCAGTCATTTCCTGTCTGAAGCTCCTCTAAAGCCATGAGTGTCCTTGGAGAAGGATGGGACAGTAATGTGTGGTCACTGCACTTTAACGGAAGTATGTCATGACACAAAAATTCAAAACTTGAAAATTAGAGATAAAAACAAAAGATAATGATGTTTAGAATATATTTTTTGTCCGATGAGGATGTGAGCATGAGAAAAACAGCCAGCCAGACATATGAAGCCATCACTGGACCGTGGCATCAGGATCTGAGAGTTTGTGACTCCAGACTACACATCAACTGTAGCTGGCCATAACTCTGAGCTTTTCCCAATGCTCTGCTCTCCTTCACCTGTTGCTGCAATGGTGTTGTGAAAATAAAATGCCCACATTGTGCCAAAGATGCTGGAGTCCTCGGTGCCTCAGTTAAGAAACATTTCTGCATTTAACAACACAAATGGGTCCTATGAACTAAGCAGAGGTCACATAGGTACAAGATTAGTTGTTTGTGACAGAGCAGGAGTTTTGTGACTTCATGGTGTGACCTGGATCAGATTACTTTATTCAACATATTGTGTCTGATGGTGATTTCTTTACTGAATCAGTGAAAAATATAGAAATGTTCTATAGGTCAGCTTTTTTACCTGAGCTGTTACCCCAAAAAATACATGGCTAAGAGGGGTGTAACGGTATGCTAAAATCACATTTTGTTTCGGTTCAGTTACAAGGAGGGCTCGGTTCGGTTAATTTTCGGTATAAAAAAGACATAATAAAGACTTACAAAATGTTTATTTTGAAAATATGCCAAGTAAAAAATATGTTTGTATGAAAATTAATTAAATCGACCCATCTGTATGATATTTTAAATAAACTGTACTCTTTACAATAAATAAACTATACTAACAATAAAAATCTTAATAAATACAATAACAGTCAGAACCAGAACAATAAGCAGCAACAGACTGTTTACAATCTAACTAATCATGTTTTAAGTTTTTGGCCAAAAAGAACAACCTGTCCACATTTTCTGCCACAGATTGACAGGACAGGAATAAAGAGTTAGAGCTTTGCTAATTTTGTACTGTGGCTGTATTTGGCCTCATTGTTCACAACCTCTTCTTAGACCTGCTCCCACAGGTGGGACATGTCTCTGGAAAAGTTCAGAGTTCAGTCATCGCAGACGGTCTGCTCTTCTGTAGAAGCCGTTCACATTCGGATGATGTCATTTCAAGTCTGTTAACAAGTTAGACGTGTTGTCTGCTACAGATCCAGTCTCTGTGAAACAACATTGACACACAGCTTTGGATTTGTTCACGTCTTTTAACAAGAAAGACACAATGTTGCCAAACAGGAGACCGTAACAAGAAGCTAGGCTACTATTGCTACACGTGCTGCAAGATAATTGTAACGAGCTAGTATGGATCAGCAACACCAGACTCAGAGAAGTGTTTCATTCTTTATATAAAAAAGGTTTATTGCTCAACAGGCAATGTCTGGTGGATCAGGGCCTCCGTTCTGGTCCAATCTATGGAGACAGACAGGTTAGTCAATCAATCAATCAATCAATCAATCAACTTTATTTCTATAGCACATTTTAAAAACCACAGGGTTAACCAAAGTGCTGTACAATAACAAAAAGACACATTAATTAAAATGATAAAAAACAAACAAAGCATAAAAAATAAAAACAGTAGCCTACGAACACAAACAGCGAGAGACGGCAAGCCACACACACTAGCGCCATCTTGAAATTGAACATACTCAAAAGTTAGTGACTGCAAGGAGTTTCTGTGGGCTGAGAGAGGTGATGTGCAAGTCACTAACCTTCTGTGGCAGGAGCAGGGCTGAGGCAGAGATTGTTGGAGGGTCGGGCAGGAAACAGAATCCAGGGATGTTGCAAGCTAGAAGAGTTTAAGAAGGCAAAAACATACAAAAGGAGAATTCGCAGACGTGGTCAGAGAGAGGAGCATGGTCAAACCATGTGTAATTTGCAGGCTTGGTATCCAGACAAGGGCAAAGACAAGGCGAGGAGTCAAGAACAAAGCTGTGGTCATGAACAAGTAAACGTGGGACAAGAACTGCAGGGGAATTTAATGGCTGTGAGGCTTTCAATAAACTGGCACTGGGTGACTGAAGAGCTGTGGTTTAAATAGAGCAGTGAGCAGGTGGAGGGCATGAAGCGTAATTGCAGCATGTAACAAGGAGGCGTGGCAAAGATAACAATGAAGTAGGTTTGAGCTGGAGGATGGGTGATAGGCATTACTGAGCTGAATACTGAAAACTAAAGACAGGACTGTGAACAGAAAGAGTAAGCAACATACATAAAGGCAAGTGGAAAATAACTTTGGCAGACAGGAGCAGAAACGTGACATATCCTGACCCCTAAGGTCCAGCTCCTGATGGACCACCAGGTTGATCAGGGTGGGCACAATGAAAAGCCACAATCAGGGGCTTGATAAGAATGTGGCAACTGGGGACCCAGGAACGTTCCTCGGGACCATAACCCTCCCAATCTACTAAATACTGGATACCCCGACCCCGCTGCCTGGAGCAGATGAGTCTCCTGACAGTAAAGGCCAGGGCTCCATCAATGAACCGGGTGGGAGGAGGGTGTCTGGAGGAGGGCCCAAAGTGAGACTGAAGAAAAGGCTCCAGGTGAGAGACGTGGAAAGTGGGATGAATCCGCATGTTACGAGGAAGTTGAAGATGAGCTGCCACGAGATTGATGATCTTACTGATGGAGAAAGGGCCAATAAAACAAGGTATCAACTTCTTTGAATCTACCCCCAAAGGGTATATTTTTCATAAACAGCCAAACCTTCTGGCCTACTTGGTAATTCGGTTGGACAGAGCACCTATTGTTGGCTCCCCTGGTACATCTTGCGTTAGCCTTCAGGATTGCCCTCCTGGCTCTCCTCCAGATCCGCTGACATCGTAGGGCAGCTCCGTGGGCAGATGGCACATGAGCATCCCGTTCATGCATGGAGAACACCGGTGGTTGGAACTCATGAACAACATAAAAAGGTGACAGACCTGTGGCGGAAGAGGGCAGAGTGTTCATAGCATGCTCGACCCATGGTAGATTGTTGACCCAATTGTTAAGATCCTCCTGACACAAGATACAGAGCTTAGTCTCCACCTCCTAGTTGGCTCGCTCTGACTGACCGTCAGTCTATGGGTGAAAACCAGAGGACGGGCTCAAAGAGATGCTGAGCAGACTGCAAAACTCCCTCCAAAACTTAGAAACAAATTGGGGACCACTGTCAGACACAATGTTCTGAGGGAACCCATACAGCCTGAAGACCTCCCTGGTCATAATCTGACTGAGGTCCTTAGCTGAAGGGAGTTTAGGCAGAGGGACAAGGTGGACCATCTTGGAAAAGCAATCCACCACTGTGAGGATGACAGATTGATTGGCGGTGAGAGGGAGACCAGTAACAAAGTCCATTCCAAGACGAGACCAGGGACGTGAGGGCACAGGGAGAGGTCGAAGCAGACCCGCTGGAGGATGATGTGAGGGTTTGGCTATTTTGCTATTGCAAGAAGAAACAAAAGTCCTTAACATCAGATGCTAAGTTCTTCCACCAGAACTGGGACCTGACAATAGTCAACGTCTTGTTAAGACCGAGATGACAAAAAATGTGAGAACAATGACACATCTCAAGCACTTCCTTAATTTTATTTTGGGGAACGAAGATTCGACCCTTGGGACAGTCAGGAGGTGGACCGTGATTCAGCTGGGCCTGACTAGCTCTGACTCAAGTTACATAATTTGAGTCGTACCATCTCAGGAAGGATGAAGTCTTTCTCCATGGGAGTGTGACTGGGCTCATCCTCCTTGAGCCGGGACAGGGAATCGGGCTTCAGATTCTTGATTCTAGGTATATAGGAGAGAGTAAAGTCAAAGCGTGAGAAGAATAGTACCCACCTGGCTTGCCTAGGATTCAGGTGCTTATCAGTCTTAAGATACTCCAGGTTCTTGTGATCTGTCCAAACAGTAAAGGGTTCTTTGGCCCCCTCGAGCCAGTGCCTCCACTCTTCCAGGGCCAGCCTGACAGCAAGCAGTTCATGTTCCCCAATATCATAATTTTGTTCAGCCGCAGAGAGACTTTTAGAAAAGAAGGTGCATGGGTGCACCTTACCATCACTGCGGCGCTGGCTGAGAATGGCCCCGGCACCAGTGATGGAGGCATCTACCTCCACAATAAAGGGTTTGATGGAGTCCAGTGAATGTAGGATGGGGGCTGTAGAGAACAAAAGTTTTAATTGTTTGAAAGCGTGGTCAGCAGAGTAATTCCAAGTGAACCTGGTTTTAGCAGAAATCAAGGCATGGAGAGAACTGGCAATAGTGCTGCAATTCTTAATGAACCTGCTGTAACAGTTTGCAAATCCAAGGAACCTCTGCAGCCGTTTATGGTCCTTGGGAGTTGGCCAATCCAGGACTGCCGAAACCTTGTTGCCCTCCATGGCCACCCAGTCGGGGACGATAACAGATTCCAAGAATGAAGTAGATTTCTGGTGAAATTCACACTTCTCTGCTTTAATAAAGAGATTATTTTGTAGCAATCTTAACAACACAGTTCTGATGTGTCTCCTGTGGGTACTCATGTCCTTAGAAAAGATGAGAATATCGTCAAGATAGACAAATACAAACTGGTTGACCATGTCTCTCAAAACATCATTAACCAGGGCCTGGAAAACAGCAGGAGCGTTGGTCAGACCAAAAGGGATAACAAGGTACTCGTAATGTCCATCTGGGGTGTTAAATGTCATTTTCCATTCATACCCTTCTATGTATGGTACAAGGTGAAGTATTTACGTATGTTCTGACACATCTAAATCTGGTTTATGATGCAGCGTAGGAACGGAACTCCGTCGTAAGTATATATTTATATATATGAATAAATTCATTTTAATAATCTGTATTATTTTTTTATTTACCCGAAACTTCAAAATAAATTCTCACCCTATACTGAAAACTGTTTCAAAGTCTTAATGCCACCAGCTGTTAAGGTATGTGACGTCAATTTGAACCCTATCCAATAGAACAATCCTGAAAGCATAATGGAAACATGTGTACCGTACCGAGCCGAGTCAAACCGTGCTGTACAAGTACCAAAGGTACTAATGGAAAAGGGACATGTGCTCATTTTCACTGCATCAGTTTTTACAAGCAGCTGATACTGCATTTAAACACACTCAGTGGTTCTGATACGTTGACTCAGGACAACTGCACCGCGCGTGTGTGTGTATGTGTTTTGTCACTTCACATGATTAACTGGATTTTAAAACCCAAACACAATCAACACAGCAAGAACGACAAACAAAGAGTTTACTAAAAGTCAGCAGCCTGCTCTTCTCTGATCTCCAACTCTAGTCTGAATAGCATGAAGGCAAAAAGAAAAGAAACCGGATTGAGACAGTGCCAATCGAACAACCGGAACTCTTTAAAATGGAAACAAGAATCAGAAGGATAGGGAACGTGTGAACAAACAAACGTGCACCAAGAAAATATTCCATCTGATGTATGGCAGTAGCACCAACTAAGACAGGCTTCGGGTTCAGCAGTGGTCGGCCATGAAATGAATGTTTCATTTTGAAATGTTAAAGTAAATCTGTGGCTTTTCAACTCTGGATTTTTACAAAGACATTAATGCTAAAGGCTAAAAGTAGCAGAACAGAAGGTAAATGAAGTTAGATTAAAAAATGACAAGCTAAAGCTAAAATCAGTAGAATAGTAGCTAAAGGTAGGACAATACCTTCATTCACACCATATACAGGTAGTCCCCGATTTACGAGCGAGATCCGTTACAACGAGGCGCTCGTAAACCGGAAATCTCGTAATTTGGAACGGTTGCCATGTCTCTCGTAAGTCCGAAATTTCGCTCGTAAATTGGAACGGTTTCGCTAGCGCGACTAAAAACACTCTATTTTCATCCAAAAACTGCTTATGAGTGCATAAAAATGATCGGAAACGTGTGTCCATATGCTTAGCTAACTAACTGTGGTGAAAAAACACATGAAAACTCAGTATTTTTTGCGTTTTTTCCAAAAATTCGCCAGCTCGTAAGTCTGGAACCTCGTAGATCAGAGCGCTCGTAATTCAGGTAGTCCCCGAATTACGAGCGCTCTTACTTACAAGGTCCCGGACTTACGAGTATGCATCTCATTTAAAAATATATATTTTTTATTTTTTACTTTTTTAAAATTTTTATAAATTAATATATGTACAGTACTGTACAGTCACCAAGCACTTAGCCTATCCTAACACAGTTTTTAAAGATGAAGGAGTAAGTTGAATTGTCTCTCTTTCACATAAAGGGAGCTAGCTTCCTTTATGGGAATGGAGCCTGTAGGGAGGAGGGAGACAATTCAACTGACTCCTTAATTGTGTTAGGATAGGCTAAGTGCTTGGTGACTGTTGTAGTAATATAGGATGAGGTCAGTTTAATGACTTACCTATATTTTAGATGTATAAATTGGCAGGGTTTAGACTGACACAAAAATACATCATTAATTAAACGAGTTCTCTCTTTTTCAGTTCAATATCAATAATTCTATACTTTGACCAGATGTAATTCACAGGAAACGTTAAACTTATGTTGGAACAGCAGGACTGGTCCATTTATTTAACATAATCAATAAATTACATCAACATTTGTACATGATTGGATCGATCATTTTTCCTATAATTAACTTCAGCATAGATGAAACATAGGAACAACAGAACAAGTAAAGGATGATATTTTACTCATTTCAATTCTGTAGGTACATTAACTTAGTTTCTGGCTTAGGAAGATAAAGGTTTAGGAGGAGAAAAATGGAGGAAGAAAAGTTAAGAGTCAGGGATTTATCTTGATGTGTTTAACCAGAAGCATGGCAGCTCTCCGGCTGAACTCGGCTACACGTTGGTACCCTTGGCAAAGCATTTGACGACTTTTACCTCGTGAAGATGGTCAGTCTCCCTCGGTCCAGTTTGGTCAGTTCGTTTACCATTCTCAGCGTCTCCAGACGTGCGCCTTGACTCGAACCGAAAGTAACGGCAGCTCCTGGTGTTGTTTTCAAGATAAGACGTTCCTTAAAGGAATGTCAATAAAAGAGCTTTTTCAGCTGTTGAAGATGACTTATAACTTGGCATGTTATAAGCCTTTAACTGAATGACGTGGTCATTAGCGTGTTGACCAGACGATCATCAATTCTTTGGGGAACCTCATCATGGGTTGAGGACCTCAGCAAACTCCGTCAGTTCCAGCAACAGCTTAGAACTTTAAGGAAGGATCTGTGATCAGTGACTTGTTGTTTCCCCATTGGTCCAAACGAACCAGTGGATGAAGGTCACTCGGATAGGAGAAGATCAGTTTTTAGAACAGAGAAGAAGTTGTTTAGAATGAAGACAGAGAAACAGATTAGACTGGAGCCAGCTTCATAAAACAACTGATTAAAACTGTGTTCTAACTTCTAACAAAACTGATCGAGTTCAGTCTGACATTAATTCACTTTCAACGTTTGATTCATCATATGAAGAAGTGATCATTATTTTGAAATAACATTGGATTTCCAACTTGAATTAAACAGTTTGAATTAAACAGTCTTTGACTTAACAAACATTGAATTCAATAATGCTTATACAAGTAACACAAGGTTATTCATTAACACAAAAATAGAGGGATAAGAGAGTCTCTTATGACTTATTGTGTTTTGATTCAAAATAATGTAATAAAATAGTGTCAATGTCTTTTTTCTGAGAGTATCAGTGAAAAGGTGTCACTGGGACAGTTCAAGTATCAGTCTGATACTTGAACTGATACTATCAGAACGGGCATGGTCATGCCCACTACACTGTACAGTACTGTACATTTATCTATTTATAAATAAAAAACAATAAAAAAATAAAAATACTGTATATACTGTATATTTTTAATAAATAGATAAATTTACAGTACTGTACAGTCACCAAGCACTTAGCCTATCCTAACACAGTTTTTAAAGATGAAGGAGTCAGTTGAATTGTCTCCCTCCTCCCTGCAGGCTCCATTCCCATAAAGGGAGACAATTCAACTCATTCCTTCATCTTTAAAAACTGTGTTAGGATAGGCTAAGTGCTTGGTGACTGTCCAGTACTGTACATGTATTCATTTATAAAAAATAAAAAAAAAAAAAAAAATATATTTTTTTTTTTTTGTGATCCTACTTACGAATTTTTGACATACGAGCGCCCCTAGGTACGGAACTCGCTCATGAGTCGGGGACTACCTGTATTTCTTATATGTTTTATGTTTGGCAGATTTAACTCTAAACGGAGTGGTCAGAACTCAAAACAGAACATTCTGAGTGAAACATTAATAATTAAAACAAAAACTCATTGTGATGTAGGCGACCGTGAAAGATTTCCTACCTGGTTCTCGTAACAACAGCTGAGCCATGGCCTGCGAGCTGCCGGCAGAGTTCTCAGCGACGCACTGATAAAAGCCTTCATCTGACTTGACCAAACCCAGAATCTGCAGGTTTGTGCCATCCTGAGGGACAACAGAGAAGGTTTCACCCAGTGACTGTTTTAACCGTAAACTTAAGTGCTTCCTGTTGGGATAGCACAATTTCCTGTTCGCTCACCACCATTTGGAAGTAGTCGCTGGGGATGACCTCCTCCCCATTCTTCATCCAGCGGACTGTGGGCGGTGGCTTTCCCATCACGACGCACTCTAGCTCGATGTCGGTGGACTCGTAGGCATGTGTGTTGGTTGGGTAGTTCAGGAACTGAGGAGGCACTACAGAAAAAACAAGTTTGTTTTGTTGATGCATTAGCTGGCTTCGCCTTTGGTTGATTTCAAACTAATTAAAACAATTAAAAGGTCACTCATCTAAATGTGCTTGATCCTTTTATTATAATAATAATATTATAATCATTTTATTTAAAAGCACCTTCCAGGACACCCAAGGAAACTTATTGTCCCCTCTTCATTACACAGTCATTCCGGGATGGCTGTTTGCTTATTATTTGGACATTTTCAGGCTTTTGATGAAAAGTTACTTCTGTTTTCAGTTTTTCCTATTAGTGCAGCTGTTATGATAATGGGTGTACCCAAACTGAAAGGAATGAAGTGAACAGAGACCAAGACTCAAAGATATTTAACAGTGTTTATTTACAAAGTGGTGATATCAGGTGACAACTGGTGAAGAATCTGGTTCTTCTGAAAGGCAGAGGAAATAGTCAGAGGTATTACTAGGGAAGGTTGACAATGTAATAATGATGGTGGAGAACCTTACAGATGATAGTGGAGATTTGTTTGTCCAGGTGAAGTGTCCAATGTACAAAACGAGATGAGTAGTGAGTTTCCAAAAAGACCAGATAGGCAAGTGGTGGTGGCACAGAGCAGCTGGAGGATTGCAGGAGGATTAGTTCTCACAGAGACATCTTCAGCAGAGCAGCAGGATGGCAGGTGAACTCTAGAAAGATCCACAAAAACACAAGGCATTAGGTATTTACATCTGTACACAGAATTACTGGCTGGAACATCTTCTACCGTTGGTAGTCAATGTCTCAGCATCTTCTGAATGGTCTCTGTGGCTTCTTGTACTCCTCCTGTTTGTTGAGCTGATGATCTGCAGCTGCTGCCAATTAGAGTCCTGGAAGGAGGAAGAGAGCATGCAGGCAGAACTCCTACAGCAGCTAATTTAAAAAAAAATAACCCCCCTCAAGCATCGCCTCCTGGCGACCGGACACGTTTCTCAGGATGAGCCCTGAAAAATGCAGAGATGAGACTGGGATCCAGGATAAAGGACCGGGGAATCCAGGAGTGTTCCGCTGGACCATATCCCTCCCAGTCGACCAAGTACTGAAACCCCCGACCCCTGCGTCGCACATCTAGAATACGGCGGACCGTGAAGGCAGAATGGTTGTCAATAAGACAAGGGGGTGGCGGGAGGTCGGCGGGTGGGCACAGAGCACTCACAGTGACAGGCTTCAGTTGGGACACGTGGAAAGTAGGGTGAATCCTCATAGACGCAGGCAATTGTAGCTGCACGGCAGAGGGGTTGATTAGTCGGGTGATGGGAAAAGGACCAATAAAGCGGGGAGCCAGTTTGCGGGGAGTATCCTTCAAATGAAAGTTTTGAGTAGACAGCCATACCTTCTGTCCAACTTGATAGGCGGATGCCGTCGATCGATGGTGATCCGCCTTCCGCTTGTTCTGGGCCGCCGTGTGGAGAAGGGCAGACTTCGCCTGTCGTCAAACCTGACGACACCTCCTGAAATGGTGTGAAACTGAAAGAACTGACACCTCACACTCTTGACTCGGGAACAAGGGGGGTGAGTAACCCAGAGAGGCCACAAACGGGGACAAACCAGTAGCAGAAGACGTATGTGTATTGTGAGCATATTCAATCCATACCAGATGTTGACTCCACGTAGATGGGTTGTCCTCCATAACACACTGGAGAGCGACCTCCAACTCCTGATTGGCGTGTTCGGCCTAGCTGTTGGACTGGGGATGGTATCCTGACGTCAGGCTGACAGAGGCCCCTAAGGATTTGCAAAAGTCTTTCCAAACCTGAGATATGAATTGGGGTCCTCTGTCAGAGACCAAGTCCAACGGGATGCCGTGAATCCGGAACACATGTTGAACTAGCA
>JBBPBX010016097.1:38511-48599 GCA_038048925.1 Garcialebias charrua | reverse complement strand
GAGAGTTTAGTGAATAACCCGTTTGATGACACAGAGTCCAGTGTTAAAAACTTTGTGTTGAGTGGTAATGTGTGAGAAAGTTTTTTGTGTTAAGGCAGTTCAAATGGGAGGGGAGGCAGAGCAGGCAGAGTGTTTAGCATTCTGACTGCCTGATGAACAGAGCTGTCTCTCAGTCTGCTGGTACGAGCCTGGAGACTCCTCAGTCTCCTCCCTGATGGCAGCAGTCTAAAGCGGCTGTGTAGTGGGTGTGTGGGATCACCTGCCATGCGGTGGGCTTTCCGAGTGAGGCGTTTGCTGTGTAAGTCCTGCAGTGAGGGCAAGGAGGTGCCGACGATCTTCTCAGCTGCTTTCACGATGCGCTGGAGGCTCTTGCGGCAGGATGCAGTGCATGCACCAAACCACACAGTGATGCAGCTGGTCAGGACACTTTCTATGGCACCTCTGTAGAAGGTGCACATGATGGAGGTTGAAGCTCCAGCCCTTTTCAGCTTGCGGAGAAAGTAGAGGCGCTGGTGAGCCTTCTTCGCCAGTGCTGCAGTGTTCCTGCTCCAGGACAGGTCCTTTGAGACGTGCACTCCCAGGAACTTGGTGCTGTCCACTCTCTCCACTGCGGTGCTGTTGATGGTCAGAGGGGCATGTTGTGCATCCCTCTTCCTGAAGTCCACGACAATCTCCTTTGTCTTCTCCACGTTGAGAGTGAGATTGTTGTGTCCGCACCACAAGGCCAAGCGGCTCACCTCGTTCCTGTAGTCCGTCTCATCGTTGTTGCTGATGAGACCTACCACTGTTGTGTCGTCCGCAAACTTGATGAAGTGGTTGGAGCTGTACGATGGTGTGCAGTCGTGTGTTAGCAGGGTGAATAGAAGGGGGCTCAGCACACATCCTTGTGGGGCCCCTGTGTTCAATGTGATGGTGCTAGATGTGTTACTCCCGATCCGTACTGTCTGTGGTCTCCCGGTCAGGAAGTCTAGCAGCCAGTTACACATTGAGGTGTTCAGCCCCAGACTGTCCAGTTTATGGATGAGCTGTTGGGGGATGATGGTGTTGAATGCCGAGCTGAAGTCGATGAACAGCATTCTAACATAAGAGTCCTTCGTGTCCAGATGTGTGAGAGCTGTGTGGAGGGCAGAGGAGATGGCATCGTCGGTTGAGCGATTAGGTCGGTATGCAAATTGGAAGGGATCCAGGGAGGCAGGGAGGACAGATGTGATGCTTTTCATGACTAGCCGTTCAAAGCACTTCATCAGGATGGGGGTGAGTGCTACTGGGCGATAGTCATTGAGGCATGCGGGCGTTGCCTTCTTTGGGACAGGGATGATGGTGGTGGCTTTGAAACAGGTGGGGACGATGGCCTGGCTTAGTGAGATGTTAAAGATGTCCGTGAAGACCGCTGCGAGTTCCCCTGCACAGTCCTTCAGCACACGACCAGGTATGTTGTCAGGACCAGAGGCCTTCCGGGCGTTAATCTTGATGAATGAAGCGCCAGCACCTGGCCATCAGGAGAGGGGGGGAATTTATGTGCAGGTGTGCTGTTACTTGCCTCAAACCGAGCGAAGAACTCATTCAGTTCATTCAGCGTAGAGGTTGAGCTGTCACAGGTCTGGGGGGGGGTTTGTAGTCTGTGATGGTCTGTATTCCCTGCCACAGACTGCGTGTATCCTTGCTGTCCTTGAAACGGTGAGCTATTTTCCTGGAATACTGCTCCTTGGCCTCACTGATGCCCTGGGTCAGGTTCTTTCTGGCTGCCTTCAGGCCCACCTGATCTCCCGCTTTGAAGGCAGCATTCCTGGCTTTCAGGAGTCTGTGAACCTCAGCTGTCAGCCATGGCTTCTGATTAGCCCGAACAGTGATGGTTTTGAGGTTGGTAACATCATCAATGCACTTGGCGATGTATGAACATACAGTGTCTGAGTACTCCTGGAGACATGTGTTGTTGTTTGTGGTAGCAGCTTCTTTGAACATACCCCAATCTGTGGTGTCAAAACAGTCCTGGAGTGCCTCTGAAGACCCCTCTGGCCACACTCGTATCTGCTTGCGGACTGGTTTTGTGACTTTCACCAGCGGCCTGTATGCTGGCTTTAGCATAACACAGATATGGTCAGAAGCACCAATGTGGGGGAGGGGGAGGGCTCTGTAGGCAGTTAAATCAATTAATTGCATGATAAATCAAAATTATCAACCTCATTTTCATTTATCGGCTTTAGCGGCTACTGAAGACACTGGATGACAAAAAGCTCAACTCCGGTGTTCTTCACTGACCCCTCCCTTTCTCTTTAAAATCTGTTTTAACCGTCCATAATTGCGTTTTTGGATCACTAAAAGCAGCTAAGCTGAGAAGCTAAGCGACGTGCTAAGCTAACAGACCAACCACAGGAAAAACCTTCCATCTTGTCAAAATTCACGGTTGAAACCGTGTCTTTGTGTAAAAAGTTGTTTTTCTCTGCAAAAAGAAACTGAGAACTTGTTTACCTTTTTTTTTTAAAGTTTTGTCTGAAAAATGCTATACTAAAGAGCTCAAACCACATTGATCATCCGTCACTTTGAGAACCAAAATAAAGGAGACAGTCCATGTCACGTCAAGGGGCCTCCCTCCCATTTTTTAAAAATAGACTCGCTGCTTGCTCCCTCTCTATCTACCCTTCGGTTCAGTCTTATATTGCCATCCGGTGGTCCAAAAAAGGTACTATACTCAAAGCAAATTAACAAACAAGAAAGTTAATTCTCAATAGTCCAGGTATCAAATCCGCTCATTCTCAATCAATTTCATCCAAATTAACAAACATTTCTTCTTAAATTTGACAATAATTACTAATTATTGTCAAATTTCAAACATTATAGTTTATCGCAAAAACTTCTGAGACAATTAATTGCCCAGCAAAATTTGTTATTGCGACAGGCCTAGTTGTGTCGCACCATTTTATGTTCAGGTTGAAACTGAAGCGGCCGATTCAACCTTAACAGAAAAAAAAAAAGCATCAGTAAAACGCTGTACAGGTAGTCCTCGACTTACGAACGAGTTCCGGACCTAAGGCCCGTTCGTATGTCGAAAATGACGTAAGTCGGATCCATACAAAAAATATATATATATATATATATTTTTTTTTTTAAATATAAATGAATACATGTACAGTACTGTACAGTCACCAAGCACTTAGCCTATCCTAACACAGTTTTTAAAGATGGGAGTGAGTTGAATTGTCTCCCTTTCACATAAAGGGAGCTAGCTCCCTTTATGTGAATGGAGCCTGCTAGGGAGGAGGGAGACAATTCAACTCACTCCTTCATCTTTAAAAACTGTGTTAGGATAGGCTAAGTGCTTGGTGACTGTACAGTACTGTACATTTATCTATTTATTAAAAATATATATTATTTTTTTTTAAATTTATAAATAGATAAATGTACAGTACTGTACAGTCACCAAGCACTTAGCCTATCCTAACACAGTTAAGGAGTGAGTTGAATTGTCTCCCTCCTCTCCAGCAGGCTCCATTCACATAAAGGGAGCTACTTTCACTTTATGTGAAAGGGAGACAATTCAACTCACTCCTTCATCTTTAAAAACTGTGTTAGGATAGGCTAAGTGCTAGGTGACTGTACAGTACTGTACATTAGGGGTGTAACGGTACACTAAAATCACATTTCGGTTCGGTTCAACTACAAGGAGGGCTCGGTTCGGTTTATTTTCGGTTTATTTTCGGTACAAAAAAAAAAGGACAAAATAAAGACTTACAAAATGTTTATTTTGAAAATATGCCAAAAATACGTTTGTACTGTACAGTATTGTAGTAATAAATAAAAGTGACCCATTTGGATGATATTTTAAATAAACAGCACTCTACAATAAAACTATTTTAACAATAATAAAAATCTTAATAAATACAATAACAGTCAGAACAATAAGCAGCAACAGACTGTTTACAATCTAACTAATCAAGTTTTTGTCCAGTAGCATCAGTGTGGCTGTATTTGTCCTCATTACTGTACTCACAACCTCTTCTTGGTGGGACAGGTGCTGGAAAAGTTCAGAGTTCAGTTCAGTCATCACACACTTCTTAGCTGCAGGTGATCTCTGGTGGATGTCTGTCCCAGACTGGAAATAAAACACAATAAAAAAAAAAGTTAATAAGATTATGATTTTGAATAAAAAAGATTATTTAGATAATTTTGATTTGATGTTTATTCATTCATTTTAAAAGAACAATACAAAACAGTTTCATCAGATACAAGAATACAAGTAGGATAAAATGAAAGGAGCAGAAAGAAGATGAAATCTTATTATATCTGCCCCTTATTTCACAGTTTGTTCAAACAATGATAACCTTCAAACTACATCACAAAATGAATAACTCTACTTAATTTTTCTAACTGTAATACACAAACTACATCACAAAATGAATAACTCTACTTAATTTTTCAACTGTAATACACAAACTACATCACAAAATGAATAACTCTACTTAATTTTTCTAACTGTAATACACAAACTACATCACAAAATGAATAACTACTTAATTTTTCTAACTGTAATACACAAACACACTAAGCTACATCATATATAGTTTTTGAGCAAGTCCTTTTTGACCTTTTTCTTAAATGTATACATTGATTTTGCATTTTTAACATCACTCTCCAGAACATTCCACAGATAATATAATAAAAGAACAATACCTCTTCTTGAACGGTTGAATCTCTCACTCATCATTAGGGCAGGGCTTTGCTCCAGGTCTTGTTATCAGTTTTAGTTTTTTCATAAAGTTCTGCACTTTTTGAGTGATGGGTGTTCGTAGCGAGGATCAATAACTTTAAAGCCTGCGCATAATAACAACATTCAGACAGAGATTCAGATATTTAAAAACTCACAGTTTGTGTTATTGCTCTGGACTGATATGATTTACCTGATAAAAGTAGTTTAAATGCAGCTGTTCTTATTAGCGCTGTTGCAAGCTGCTCGTTCACATTCCGATGACGTAGTTTCAAGCGCGTTCACGTGAGACGTGCTGTCTGCTGCAGAGCCAGTCTCTTCATGAAACAACAGTCCACACACACAGCTTTGAATGTGCGCGCCGCTCGTCTTTTAACAAGAAACGTTCCCCAAACAGGAGACCGTAGTGAGAAGCTAACGGCTAAAGGCTGCGCGAGCAGCGCGTGCTTCGCGATAATAGCTCCGTGCTGAAACGCGCCCAGGAAATTTATTTCCGCGGCGCATATATTAACGTTCAATGAGTGAAAAAATAACCGAAACGGTACGTAGGTGGACCGAACCGAACGTACTGAAACGGTTCGGTATACCCACTACAACCGTTACATGCCTATTGTACATGTATTCATTTATTTTAAAAAAAAGTACAGTGTGTTCGTAAGTCCGAGTTGTCGTAGGTCGGGGGTGACGTAAGTCGAGGACTCCCTGTAATCATATCAAAATATCGAAAATGTGCTTAAAACTCATATCACCATTATTGAATAAAAGTATATTGTGATATATATTGATGTTGAATTATTGTCCAGCCCTACTTTGTTGGGGAAAAACATGGTTTTATCATAAAACATGACACTTAGAAGTAGGGGTGCACAGATAAATCGGCTGGCCGATTTATTGACCCTTATTTCCTTAATTAAGCGAAATTGGAAATTGGCCGACACTTGCATGAGAAACCAATTTTACAGATTTTTCTTTAGTTTTAACAACAATTGTCTGAGCTTCATTTATATTTTAGAGCATTACCCGCCCATAACTTCTTATCCGCTCAAGATAATTTATTGAAATTTCATACACGTATGCTTCCTCACTAGACAGAGTGTTGCATTAATTGTTCTTCATCCCAGCTCCAATGTCAAGGTCACAACTTTTGGTCAGAGGTTATGCAAGGTCTTTGCTTGTCAGGGCAGTTGTTATAGATTGCTGTAGAATAGTTTGTTGGCAGGTGTATAATGTGCTGTATGTGGTACACTTGTTTTGTTTGTCAACATTTGATGGTTAAAAATATTTTTTAACTTCAGGCACCAAGATTCGCTGCTACTTTTCACTGTAAATATGAGCTTTTAGTTGTTTTGGGAATGTTTAATCAGGTGTAATTGTTTAGTTTTATTGTCATCCTTCATGTTGAAGAAGTAACATGGGGGTCTAATTTCCTGAAGACCCCCCACCCCCACCATTCAGACTGTGCTACAAGAAAGATATGCAGGTAATTGTGCAGAGAGGGGATTTTAGGATGTCCATGATGGGATCAGTTTTGTTCCCTCTTCCTTTCTCCCAGGGCAGTGGCTATGAGGTGGTAAAGGGTGAAGCAGTGTGTGAGGCAGAGTGTTATCACACATGAAGTGGACTGGGTGGTGAGGGAGGGGGTGGGAGGAAGATGTGCCAGAAGATGTGCCAAGGCTGTCCTTTTCCTCTGTCGTTCCCACCTCTACAGTGGAGCCCGTCTATATTTACAGGTCTATTTCCAGACCGACATAAATTTATGGGCTGGTCTAAAGCATGTTCTCCTCGTAACAAGACCCCCTCCCCTTTTTAACTGTGTGTGTGTATATGTGTGTTGCATGCAACAGTCTTTCTGCCTTTTAAATAACCTGATATGTTAGTGGACAGATGTTAAAGTTATTAACTATTAGACTTGCGCAAAAAGCAGTTTTGCTGCCATTCTGACTGTCAGGGGAAATTATTTGTGGCCATCTGAATACAACCATATGGTTAAAGTCAGCTTGTTATGGCCCTTTTAGCATCTATAAACTAAATCAATCCATTTACAAAATGAAACGTCACTAGCTTAACATGTACGTGTTTAGTGTTTTTGAGTCTGCCTTAAGGCAATGCTGGAGTCCTTTAAGGGCAAGGCAGCCCTCTGCATTGTTGCCAGCGCCGCTCGACGCGCGTGTGCTGCTGCACAGGCTGTTCACAGCAGAGCTCTGCGTGAGCAGCTGCGCGCGGAGCGTTTACCTACAGGACAAACTGAGGTCGCTGATTGGTCATTTGCTGACACGCCTGCTGAAATGATTGACAGGTCTGGGTGGTGAGAAAAAGGGCCAGGCAGACCTCCGCGTTGGTCCGAGCGCCGCACCACGCCGTGTGAGCGCCGCGGCACAAGCCTTTGAACGCTGGCGTGAACGCCAAGCTCAAATTTTACGACCGCTCACGCGCGCGCATTGTCTCACAATAAACTGCCCTGGTGGCGGACTGTTTTGTATGAGACACAAATGTATTAAATATCCCTTCTTCATCGCTGATCGGACTTTTCTTTTGTTTTTTTGCCAAAAGTCAAGTGATCGCTTGAAGCGGTCACCATTCACTTCCTCCTCCGATGAGGAGGAATGAATGAACTTGTCACAAGTGAACTAAACTCATGTCCAACGTGGATACGCCAGCTTCTAAATATTTCCTGGTGGGCTGTGGGCTGCAGGAGCAGCGTTCCCTGTTTTTATTTTTTTAAACTTTTTATTAACATATAAACACAGAAAAACGCTGCGCAGCCTGTGGCTTTTCTCACCACCCAGACCTGTCAATCATTTCAGTAGGCGTGTCAGCAAATGCCCAATCAGCGACCTCAGTTTGTCCTGTAGGTAAACGCTCCGCGCGCAGCTGCTCACGCAGAGCTCTGCTATGAACAGCCTGCGCACAGCACGCGCGCGTCGAGCGGCGCTGGCAACAACGCAGAGGTCTGCCTTGCCCTTTAGGCTAAATAGAGATTTGAAGTAGGGATGCACGATATTGGATTTTTGGCCGATATGTTAAAACATATTTGATTGATAACTGATGCCGATACCGATATTTTTATATACTTTCCTTTGTCAGAACATTGCCCTCTTATTTAGGCTTATTTGCTACAAAAAATGTGCAACAATTGCTGGTGACATATATTCAGGAACAGCCATATGATATGCATAGCACTTTAACTTCTATTAAATGAAAAGTGTTAAATGTTATTTATTAACATTAGTCACCTGTGATGCTGTCTCACTTGTGGAGGCTTGTTCCAGGTTCCTAGCTACACTAGGACTATTGAGAATTAACTTTCTTGTTCCTAGCTACAGTTTGGGATCTTCTGCAGTCCTGGATATGAAGGACAGCCTTTTTAAGTACAATATTTTTGTCTATCCATTGTGCTGTAAGTCTAATCATGCTAACAGGGCTAAGACGACGTCCAAATGCTTGTAATAAAATTCATTCAAAAAGTTGTGCTATCGTCTATTAACTTCTCAGTGAAGTTGAAAATGATGGCTTGTAACTCGGGTAAGGCTACATCGGAAAAATATCTCCGACCGGGGACGATGTAGCGAGGCTCAACGTTGTCCATAAATCTTCAAAATCCGACATCCTCATCAACGAAAAATAAAACTTCCACACCACCGACATTTTGAATTTTCCTGTCCGCCGTTAGTTCGGGAAGGTGCACGTGACGACATCATGTTGTGCTGCCACCGCAGGCAAAATCAGCGCCTTTTATAAGGCAAGTTATTTTGAATGAATTTTAATGGAATGGCCGATGTCCAATATTGAATGTTTAAAATTTAACGCTAATATTGTCCGATACTGATACCATGCCGATAATATTGTGCATACCTAATTTGAACCTCCGACCTTGGCTGTTGCAACCATCAGTGTTTTGACATTGTTTGGTGTTTCAGAGTTACATATTTTAGTGATAACTTAAGCTTTTCAAATAAGTCTGATCTGGTGTTCCAGTGCAGCTTAAATAAATACCTGCTGCTCTTTTTCAAATAAATCACACTGAAGAGGTTTTTTCCTGCTTTTTAAATATGAGGCTTTTCACCTGTGCTATACATCATCCATCCCTTCCATCCATTATCTTTATCTGCTTCTTTCTTTTCGGATCACTGGTGGCCATATCCAGCAGTCACTTTGCCAGAGGCTGGGGACACAGGGACACACAGAGACAAATGAGACAAACAACCATTCACTCTCTCTTTCACACCTAGAGACAATTTAGAGTTACCAATCAGTCTAACATGCATGTTTTTGGTCTGTGGGAGGAAACTGGAAAATCCACGCATGCACGTAGAGAACATGCAAACTCTACCCAGAAAGACCCCCAGCTGGGATTTATTTCCAGTGACCTTATCGCTGAGAGGCAGTAGCTCTACCAACGGCACCACTGTGCTGCCCTGTGCTATATATAAAATAAATACATTTTTAAAATGCCTGCTTGGATTTTAGACTTTTTTTTTTTTTACTGGGATAAGTCATTTAATAGAACTTGCAGATCCATCCATTATATTTTACCTGCTTCTTCTTTTTCGGGTCACGGGCATCACTGGTGCTCATGTCCAGCTGTCACTGTGTGAGGAGCGGGAGACACTGGACAGGTCTTCAGTCCATCACAGGGAGACATGGAGACATACAACCATTCACACTCTCAATTTCAAATAAATTTCTATTCAGTTTATTTACTGTATACAGTAATTCCTCATTTATAGCAGGCGTTACATCATCGGCGAAGCAGCAACGTTATATTTATTTTAGTATTATAAGTTGTCTTCTCATTAAAACACGGAGACAAATGTTTAGGATGATTTATTTGCTGTGTTTCTTCTGGTATTTACACAAGTTGGGAGAGAGAGAGAAAAAAGAATAAACTGTATACCGGTATATATATACTGTATAATAATGAATTTAATTTGTAACGCACTTTTCACTAACAAAAATCCCAAAGTGCTACAAAGTGCAACTAAAATCAATGATCAAATAAAAACAAGTGATAAAATCAAGTAAAATCAATGAAAAAATAACAAAAATAAAATCAATTAAAAACAATGATAATATCAACTAAAATCAGAGATAAAATCATGTGGAGGCAGAGTAGGCTAGCTTAAAAAGAAAGGTCTTTAAGCCTTTTTTTAAAGTCGAGCAGTGATTGTGGAGCTCTCAGGTAGTTGGGGAGGGAGTTCCAGAGGTGGGGGGTAGCCACAAAGAATGCCCGGTCTCCCATGGTCCTTAATTTGGTTTGTGGAATGTGAAGGAGATTACTGTACTGTTCTGTGATCGTAGGGACCGGGTGGATGAATATGGTGCAAGAAGGTCCTTTAGATAATCTGGTGAAGTTCCGTTTATAATACAGTATATATATATATATATA
>JBBPBX010016097.1:0-29835 GCA_038048925.1 Garcialebias charrua | reverse complement strand
GATGTGGTGACAAAGGTGTTACAGGGAGGAGGAGCTGCTGGGAGGCAAGGTTAATTAAACTCTTTAGTGTGAAACATTCTCATTCATTACCTTCATTAACTTGTTCATTTAATCTGCTGTGGTGTTGGCGTTTTATCACATTCAGCCCCGCCGCAGTGTCACACAGCTGATTAGGTTTCGTGCTGAACCCCTCGGCTGCAGAGGGGCTGAACAGCGGGTCAGTTCAGGAGGCAGAACTTCAGCAAATGGCTCAAAATAAATGGGAGCTCATGCTGGACATGCATTTTACTTGATTTTCCACGGTGGAATGAGTGGATTAGCCTTAAACGTGGAAAATAAAAGCGACTTTCACAACCTCACAGCTTTAGAGAGCTGAGCTGAGGCCTGAATGAAAGAGCTGCTCAAACCGGAGCGAGTGCAGACTAGACGGAGCAAACCAAATTCAGGGATTTGTATTTGTAACAGAAACAAGGTAAAACTCTCAATGGAACGTCTATTGTTTGAATTTTTGCTCAAAATAGTCCCAACCTCCTTTTTCTACCTTTTTTGTGCCTCAAACAAAACCAAGAATTTGCCTTTTGCAGGCTGGGTGAATGCAGGCAGGCAACGACACACTAAATGGATTGCATCATGACAAAATATCCCATTTTCAACTCCATTAGGTCTCCCTCACAGACCTGACAGTGTTGTGTTTTTTGCCACTTCACATGATTAATCACATGTGGAGGCTGTAGCAGAAACAGAAGCCTGAACTGCAGGCTGCCGCAGCTCCACTCTGGACACAACATTAAAAAAAAAAAATAATGAGGCCAGACAGAAGAAGTCAAGTGATGGGCTATAGACACACCAACAAAACATCTGGTTTTTGAATAGAAACAGGTACGGTAGACGTGGCATTCAGTCCTGAGTATTTAACAGCTACAAACAGAAAGTGGCGGAACGTTATAACGTTGGTGTTATCTCTGAGACCGTGATATGCTCTCAGCTGCAACACTGAGCAAATCCCTGAAATATGGTTTAAAAACAAAACGATGCCAAGTCGTCTCACATGGAGGCTCTGAAACGACATGAGCACAAATCTGAAGATGAAAAGAAACTCAACATTTAACCAGTTTGTGTGACGGCTGGCAGCTCACGCTCACTCCAGTGGAAAATAACACAACTTTGATCTAGGAAAATTCATGCTTATCAGAAACTGTGGTCTACAAGGTACAGTATTGGGTAGTTATTTTTTATAGAAGTCTGCAAGGGTGTTTATGGTAACTGTGATGAACTGGTATCAGCAGAGAGAGATTAACCATACTGTTATGATTTAGAAAAACACAGAAGAAGAAGAAAAAAACTTGAGTACAGTATGTGTGTTCGTTTTTGGTTTCTAATGTATAAAATCCTAAATTAATATGATTTTTAGAAGTTTTAGACCCACTG
Source organism: Garcialebias charrua (assembly GCA_038048925.1). Classification (NCBI taxonomy): domain Eukaryota; kingdom Metazoa; phylum Chordata; class Actinopteri; order Cyprinodontiformes; family Rivulidae; genus Garcialebias; species Garcialebias charrua. The sequence continues at coordinate 28,407 of JBBPBX010016097.1, read as the reverse complement.
CTGAAGACTTTTCTAAAGAATAAAGTTGTGTGGTTCAATGTGCAGTTACTTAAAACTAGACAAACTACTTCAAGTGACTGTTAAATATCAGAATGATTTTCTAGTATACAAAACGTTCAACAACCAAGCTTTATATTATAATAAAGATCTTTTTGATCCATATTTTTCTTACAGACCATTTATTTCTCAGGCTTAGTTTACACATGAGAAAAGATTTTTGATGTTGATTATAAAAACCATTTCACATGGTAATGCTGTGATTGCAATTGTTGCCAAGTTTCCAAGGTCGTTAGTAGGCACTGTGGTTTTTGTATTTCAACAACAACACACACGTGAGCAGACCCTTCCGGCTCAAACTTCCAAACAGGAACGTTCAAAATGGCAAACAAAAGAAATGCTTCTTTCCAATGATACATCCAATCGCAGTTGTTGTACAAAAAAATGGCTCAAATGCAGAATTGTTCTGATTTTCCACTTAAAAACAGCGTTGAGTAAACTGAGCCTCAAGTTTACTTGTGATTCCTAGAGTTTCTAAAAGTAGAATAGGAGGCAGAGCTTTCAGTTACCACCACCTCTCTTGTGGAACCATCTTCTAGTTTTTCTACATGAGACTGACACTCTACTTTTGACTTTCCTTTTTGTTAAACCCTATAGCTAGCATTTGCTTGGATTTCCTGAGCTATCCCATAGTTTAGCTGCTAAAGGCTTATACAGCTGGAGGACAAACTGACCACATTTCCTCCCTTTGCTGCGGTTTTTAATCTCTCTATGCTTTATGTTAATTATTGCTGTCTGCTGTTTTTCTCTTTGTGATTCTTTTTTCCGAAACCAAACCTTAACCAGTGCTTCAGTGTTTGTCTCTTTCCTGTCCTTTCAGATCCCTGCAGGTCGAGGCAGATGGATACCATATTGAACCTGGATCTGCTGGAGGTTCCTGCCTGTTAAAAGGGAGTCGTTCCTTTTCACGGTCACCAGCATGCTGCTCAGGATGGATTGAAGCAAACAAACTAAGTTTGATGCAATTCAATTCAAATCTACTACCTTTCACAAATACCCTTTAATAACTAGCATTTCATGATGTACTGTCTGTGAATGTTTCCTGCTGTAATAAGAATAAACAGACTGCAACAGGATTTGTTCTTTTCTTGTTTCTTTTCTTTTTATTTGGTCAACAAATGCTACACAAGAAGCTGACATTTTGTAAGGGACATTTCAAGTCAAGACACCTCACTCTGTATTCTCATTTTAAATAAGTTAAACTGTAGCTGGGCAATAGCAGATAGCACCAAAGATAAAAGTTAAGGAAAATAGGATCTAATGACTTGTCTGTAACAGCTGAGTTCAGGTCAGACTGTCCTTTTACTGAAACAACTGTCTGCATGCTTTCGAGCTTAAACTGGTGCTCAGATGTTATGATGCTGTATTAGTTATCACAAATGTACTGAGAAAGAGTAGTACAGTATATGTTATATTTCAATTTTTGTTTTTATGGTGTGAAGGTCAAAGGCTGGCCCTCACACCAACAAACACTGACTTCGTGAAAGTTGCTTATTCCTTAAAACCCGCAACAACCATAACAATGTTTTTCCAGTTTGACATAATTTTTGACATAAAAGATGTATTCTTGTTTTTACTATGATCAGAGTAAAAACTATAGCAAACATCACAAAGGTGAAGTGCTGATCACCAGAAAACAATTGTTCATGATAGAAAAATGTGTTGCCCACAGACTCCACACGTATATTTGAACTTTTTTAAATAATTAAACCAGCATTCCTTGAAGGAATGCATTTTGCCTTGCATGTTAAACAAAGATGAAAGTAAAAAGAAAGTGAAAGTACCATGTCATTGTTCTTTCCCATACAATGGCAAAATTTGTGCTCTGCAATTGACCCATCACACATAAGATACAAGCAAGTGGAGCAGCAGGCAGCTATGTAAATGCCTGGGGAGCAGGTAGGGAATAGGTATCTTGCCCAAGGACACGGCAGGGGGGTCATACTTACGACTTTCCAATCCCAAGTTGGCTGCCCTACCACTGCACCACAACCACTCTAAAAGATATGCGACCTGCAAGCGATTGGAGTATGTGAAGAATCTTGGCTAACAGACCAAATTTTAGCTTAATATTATTATAATACTGTAGCTATGGTTGAGTTTGCTAACACTGATTAGCCATGGTGCCCACCTTGAATTGTGTTAACTCCTGAGGCTAATCAACTGTTCATGTACATCCGATGATTGCTTTCTGAGAGTTTTGTTAGAATCCATCAACTGGTTGATGAGATATTTTGCTAGCAGACAGAAACAAACACCCAGTCAATAGTTAATGGCATGATCCCCTGCCTTTAATGGTGGAGGGGAATTATTAGTATTTTGCCATCAAGGCTTATATCAAGATAGTTCTCCCCTAAAAAATAATAAAATAAAAAAGTTTCTGATGACAAAACGTGTCTGTTATCTGGTTTAACAAATTCATAAAGAGAAGTGAGCTTCTGAAATATCTGTAGTCCACTCGTCATCTCTGCTGGAATCTAGCAGCTCCAGGGTTCATTATCTGCTACCTGCGGAACTGCGGGCAGTCGAGCTGAATTATGGAAGATATTAATGCCAGATTTTGACAAGAAAAGATGAATGTGTGGTGTAACAGCACAATATCTCTTGCACTGGTGTGATTTGTTCCTCACACTGTGGTATGACACCGAACAAGAAGATGACGACTCCTGCGTGTTTTCAGAGGTTCGCCTCAGGTCTGATGAGGAGCGTGACTCGCTGTTGATGCCGTTAGCATTCTCGGATATAACCCTGCGCATCCTTTTAAACTTCGCCGATCATGTCTGAGGCGAAAAGTGATGAGTGCACAGTACTGTGGACAGCCTGCCTCCCCGCTCAGTCTTTCTCTCTCCATCCTCTGTGAAAGTGAGCCAGCGTGCAAGTGACCTTCAACCACACCCGGTGGGAGCAGGAGACGAAAAGCAGAGAGGATGGAGGAGAATGAGATAAGCATGAGCAGATGTGTGACAGAAAAGTGGAAGAGGATGAAGAGCACACACACACACACACACAGAAAAAAAAAACACTGAAGTGAGGAAAATGGAAAATCTCTCCTCTCTTAGAAGCCAGCGGAGCGCAGAGCTGAATCTGACAAGAAAGATGACTCTCCATTGCATTTCTCACCAGTCTGATTAAACCTCTCACTCCACAACGAACCCAGGAGCCACAGAATAGAAGGGAGCTGAGGACTTCAGCCAAAGCTAAAAAAAAAAAACAAGCCGGACTTTGAAGGCACAGTAACACTGTGAAATTTGAGAAAATAATTCATACGTGGCCAACAAAGAAACTAAAATTGAATTCTTGAACAAAAAAAAAAAGAAGTCCCAGCATTCCTTGAAGGAAAGCATATCGCCCGCTGCTTTGCATGCCCAAGTTTTAAACTAAAAACCCTCCAACACTGAGAAATGTTAGTCATGTCGGTCAAACCTTGAAAATGTGCCATCCCATACAACATCGCAAGATGTATGTGTTGGAGATCACTCCCAGCTACTACCACATCAAATATCAACTCAACATCTGTCAAATGGGCTGAATTATACACGTTTGTTAGCCAATGTGTGCTGGTCATCTTGAACTGAACGGACTCAAAAGGTAACTCAGTTGTAGATGTCCGTCTAGTGAATCTTTTCTGAGAGTTTCATGAAAATGAAACTGCGCTTGAGACATTTTGCTAACAGACAAACAGACTCCAACAGTCATTGTCAAAGTTTTACGTAAAGATCTTGCACAAAGAATAACGGACTGGATTATAGCTATTTCTTGTTTTGTATGCTCAGTTGACTCTAGTGGCCATTTTGAATTGGGCTGACTCCTAAAGGTTAATCAGCTTCAAGATGCACAAGTTCCAATATCACCCATCCAGGGATTTGTGAGATATTTTGCCAACAGACACATTGACATGGGCAAAAACATCAAGTGCCTTTTGGTGATGGGCTCCAACACAAGCAAGCCAGCCGTTTAAAAAACAAACACACAAGTCTGAACCTCGCCCGCCCCTCTGTCTGTGCATGCATTATTAAGTTAATCTACAACAGAAGAATGCTTTCCTTGTGTGACTAAGGCAGTAAGTAGACAGAAAGAGGGCTAATTAAAGTTGTAACATCTGCCTTCTGAGCTCTAAATGTGTCTTAAGGCTACAAACATCTTTCGCTCCAATTCCTCTGCTCCACTTTCCAGCAGGGAGGGGGTAAATAAGGTGGTGCTGCTCTGACACAAAGCAGCCGAGTGTCACCGTCGCCTTACAATAAATACTGTAAGAGAGAGCTCTGACATCCACACAGGCTGCTGAAGGGGGAAACAGGAGGAGGAACTGAAGAGGGTGGGAGGTCTGAGCCTCCTGCACGTAGCCTGCCTACAAATGAACACCAAAACTCGGGAAGCGTGAGGGAGTTCGCACTGCTCTGCCTCTCCTTTCTTCCCCTCCTCCTTCGCTCTTGGAGCTTCTTCCCGGGGCTGCTCTCTGCGGTTTCTGCTCCGAACGATGCTCTGCTTCCGAGTGCGTCCGCGGCTGCCGTGCACAGCCGGGGGATGACTCTCCTCCTCCTTCCCCTGCTGCTGCTGTGTCAAAAGATTAACAACAGACCCCGACGTTGCAGGAGGCGACAGATCCAGATCCGGAGCTTCTGAAAACACCACAGAGGTTTTTTTTATTATTATATATTTTTTTAAAGGCAAAGGAAGGGACGGGGACAGCTGCCACGTTAGATCGTGCAGAGGAGGAAATCTTTTATTTTTACCCAAGTCTCTTATTTTTTATTATTTGGAACTAGAAAAGATGACTTGTTCTCCTGGAGCCTGAGTGTGCTCCAACACCCGGACAGTGACACTTTTATCGCACCTCATCATCCACATTAACAAGGACTTTATTGGTCACAGACCGCTCGTCTTTTTCTCTGCTGTAAACCAGAGCAGCAGGACGATTGAGCCGGAGCGCAACACGAATGGTTTGGGTAACTAAAAGCTTTAATTTTCATTTTATTACTACCATCCGATGCAAGGATAAATGCAGAATACCTGCAGCTAATGGGGCAGTTATAAAACAGGTGTTGCAGGGAGGCAGTTCATTAGGTGGTGTTAAAGTAGAGGATGCAGGACAGTTAACGAGGAGCGATGAAACGTACAAAAAGCAGGACCGCAACAACAGATAAGGATCTGACTCAGCACGATCAGGGACTCTATTAAATTAATATTTTGACAGATAATGGCTCAGATGATGCGACTCTCCACCCCTCCACCTGTGGTTGTGAAGGATTTTGGTCTGAGAAACAATTCAGACCTCAAGGATGAGCGGCCGACGTCTTCCTTTTATGATGATTGACCAGGAACCAGCCAGATCCAAAAAGCAGGAACCAGTTATCATAAATCCAATTAAGTGTGCATACTTATTGATCCACAGATGACAGCAGAGATAGACACGTCATCAAGTCTTCCAAGTCGATTAGATATCCAGCTGAGTGCATGCCAACAGGGGCAATCGGCTCACCTACAGCCTGTCTTCTCTTTGAAGAAATGTTATCAGTTGTGTTTAGGGACCAACTGACCAAAATTGAAGTCCAAAGTTATGATTCTGAAGATTTTGAAGAAGAGAGGCTCTCAGACAGTTTCACAGACAAGACAAAGCAAAAGTAAAGCAGAGACCGAGAGGAGACGTCCCGCCCTTGAGAAGAGCAAGTGTTGAATGAAGGATGAGTGTTGTCGGTGATAAACTTCAGGTGTAGATGCATTCATCTTGGCTCTACATCTGTCCAGGAGGGAATCACCCCAATATTTATTGTCTTTCACCAAAGGCAGAGCAATAATGTTTTGTCTGTTGGCAAACTATCTCACAAACCACTACACAGATTTTAATGAAAATGTCAAGAGTAATAATTGGGTAGGCATCCATAAATTATTAACTTTTGGAGTCAACCTAATTGAAGAGGGCCACCACAACCAAGTGATATTAGCAAAAAAAAACCTCAAAAATGGCGATAACTCGACCAGTGACAGAAATTATGCTAAAGTTTGGTGTGGTAGTAGCTGAGAATGATCTCCATATTCTACTCTGGCATACCTGATTGTGCAATCTCTGCATTTAAAACCCTACAACATACTACAAAACAGGTTATCGTGTCATCTGGACCAGTTTCTTTAAGGGAGAAACATTTCGTCCCCCATCCGGAGGAGTTAGTCTGCCTGCGGCCTGCTAACCAGATCTGTCCCATGTGAAGTGTCCTACAACAAACTATTGATCTATGTGTTAGCAAAATAGTTCATGAACAAGTGGACAGATTTCATTGAAACTTTCAACAGGTAATAAATAGGTCAACAGCTAATTAATGTATAGATGCAACTCAATTTAAGATGACTGCCACAGGGAAATGAACTTGGAAAATGCCAAAAGGGCTACAACCCAACCAGTTTTTCAAATATTTAGCTAAAATATGGTGTGGCTGTAGCTGACCGTCGCCCACATGACATGTTTGCTTAAACCTTGGTGTCTGGTGTCAAAGTATCTCATACGGTACTGGACAGATTTCAATCAATCAAAGTCTCAGACGGTGGCTGTACATCTCAAACTGGTGAAGTTTTGGGTCAACCCAAAACACACTGCAGCTATTTAACCATATGGCTATAACTGTGGATTTTTTTTTGTACATTTAGCCAGTATTTGCCATGATAAAACCTGACAGTCTTTTACAACACAAACTTCAATAGCTATCATGCAAGATATCACGAGATTGTATGTAATGTAATTTTCAAGATTTGACCAAAACGGCAACAATTCTGCCACTTCTCAAAGCAAGATCTAAGTTTAAAATTGCGTGAAAGGTAGTGGACGATAAGCATTCCTTGAAAGAATGCTTGGGGTTTAATTACAAAACAAATAAAAGTGGAAAATCCCATGTCTGGATTTAATCTGTCAGGGCGCGTTAGGGGGTAGGGTGCAGGGATTAAAGTGCTTTTTGGATGATTACTTGGACAACAGTGCACGCTGTGTGCCCATGATAAAACTGAGGGAAAGGATTTTGTTAGAGCCAAACAGAATTTGCACAAATCTTTCACCTGCTCACTATTATATGCTATTACTCATGGTTACTGTGAAATAGGTTGCCTCACCTTGTCACCAGCAGTGTCACTTCGCAGACAGCAGAATGATAAATTCGGTCATTATTGATGAGCCGAGCGGACACGCGGGCTGACATCCCTGTCTCTCACTCTGAACAGAATAAATTACCCGGCGCTGACAGGAAGTCAAAACACAAACACGGGCTGGCCGGGGAGATTTCCAGGGCGAGATTCAAGGTGCAGGTGGAATAACCTATAGGAGGCTCGACCTCAGAGAGAGAAAAGAGGGGCAGCTGCAGCAACGGGTTGCAAACTTCTTCACCCCTGCAGGCTGAGATTGTTCCCCAAAGAAACAGAGGACACATTTAAATTCCATCATCCCCTCCCTCCTTCCATCCTCGATCTGCGGCTCGCTGAAATTCGTTCAGGTTTTGGGGAATGATAATCAGGTTTCTGTGAGACAAAAGGCTTCGTAGACAATGCGATATTTCCAACCCCGGCTCATCCATGCCTGTCCTCCCACCACGCCTTTGAGCGAGACTAATCAGTTCAGATCGTTCTTTAATTCTTTCATTCATCAGTATCCAAGCAAAACTTTACTTCCTTTGATTCATTCAGTCATAATAGCTTATGAAAATGCACGTCTCAAGACAAGTCCTTCTCTGAGCTTTATTAATAATTAAAAGCCTTCCTCCGCCTGCCGCCTTTCATGCCAGTGTTTTAAACTAAAGTCATTTTGTGTCAGGAAGGGACTGAGTTATAGCTGTTTTGGTCAAAAACTCACGCAGACCAAAATAAATGTATATGTAGTGGGAAGGGTTAATGATGATTAAAATTGGTTATGAATTTTATTTTGAAGGAGCACCACTCACAGCTCAGAGAAAATCTGAAGGTCTGAAAACCAATTAAGATGGTATTGTTTAATTTCCTCGAATTACCCTTTTTATACCGTGAGTTCTATTATATGAATAATAATAATTGTGCAAGATTCGTTAAGCTCTCAGAGACTGTTGAGGATAACTCTCAGCTACTACCACACCATATAGCCAGAGTTGGTCTTTTTTTTAATGGCTAACATTGATAAACTGTAGCTGCCATGTTGAATTTGAGTTGCTCGATAAGTTAATCAGTTGTAGTTGTTCGTCAGGCGATTACATTGAGAATTTCATTAAAATCCATCCAGTAGTTCACAAGATATTTTTCTGAAAGGGTTGATGCCAACAGTCTGTTGCTTGCAGTATGTGTTGGAAATGACAGTGCGTTCTACAAAGTACCACACAGAAGTTTAGCTGAATATTTCTAAATTTGTCATATAGTTAATTTTGTGTTTTCTAAGGTCAGTTAGCTGTGGTGGCCATCTTGAATCAAGTCAAGTTTGAAACTAATCAGTTGTAGATGTTCATCCAATGATTACTTTGTGAGTTTTATTAGAATCTGTCCATTGGTTCATGGGACATTTTGCTAATGCTACTATCAAAGGCAAAGTTGTTTTTGGTGGCGACCGATAACCACCACTGCCTTGCAGTAAGACTTTATTATATAAGACTTTTTTAAAAATATAGTAGTGACCCCAAAAGGCCAATTACTCATTCACTTACAGTTCTTTTCTTCTGCACAACTCAGATATTTTTCTTATTTTTAGTTTGACCCAGCGGGGAGTACTTTTGTCTTCTTTAATGAGTCAGACAGGACAGAGGAGGTGGCAGATCTCCTTAAAGTCAGAGAGGCGATATGTCCTCCTTCATCGAAATATCAATACACATTTTTCACTGAAAGACTATTCTCAGAGGCAGCAGCTGTGCTGACAGTCTAGAGCTCGACCATGCTCAACTGTTGCCGTCAGGACACATCTGAAACCAGTAATGATTTTATATTACAATGTGATCGATCCGGCTGAGAGGGGTTGACACCGCAGAGTGGCTGCGAGCAGAAAACAGACAGTGAAGTGGCCTGTGTGCGCCGTGCTTTTCAGCTAAACACGATAAAGAGATGCCAGTTCGATCCCACTGTAAAAAGTCAATGATCCTTTCTCACTACGGGATCAATGCCATTTTTTATGTCGTCCGTGGCTGATATACAATATGAGCCGCAACAAAATAAGATCACATTCAGCAACATTAGCATTGTGCTCATGCAGCCACCCCTGATGCACTCTGAGCACATGACAGCAACGAGACGAGCACATCTCTAAACAAATAGCAAGTTATCAATATTCATCTAAAAAGAGATGGGATTTGGGATAATTAAATGCTGCAGCACAGTACAAGAATAAACATGGCAGACTATAGATGCAAAGAAAATGCTTTGACAGAGTACCTAGCTGCGCCTGAATGCAATTAATTAATAATGAATAAGCCGAGTATGGGAAAAAGAACAGAAACAAGAAGAGCTGTAGCAACAGAAAACTTGTGGGAAAGATGAGAATCACAAAGGAGCTATGTTTACTTGTATGGAAAATGAAAACTGTTTAATTCAAAGAGCACTGGAGTGGGAAATAAAACAAACAATTTAATAGGCTTCCCAGCTTGAGCGACCAGAGTGTGCAGCTCTGGCCAAAGATGAAGAGCGCTCTCTGCCTCCTCTGCAGCCAGTGTCTTTAACCATAGCAACAAGCATCAAAGTATTCCACAGCTGGTTTGGAAAAACAGGCGTTTTATTGTAAATGTTTGTCGCTGGACAAATGCAGAAATGGTGTGGATCTGTGTGTGTTCCCCAGGCATGGTGCCCACGCCCCAGGTGTGCGTATCAACCCTGGTCACAGTGAGCACGATGGCAGTGGTGGACCTCTACCTGCTGGAGCAGAGCATGCTGGGAGCTCGTGGCCTTTCGGGACCTAGCGTGTGGCAGTACGTGGCAGTGTTGCTAGGTGACGTCTGCTTCCTGCTCGCTCTGCGCTTCGTCTCAGCCGGCGTGGTTTCTGAGGCGCAGTCGCCACGCCGCGGGTTCGCCAACGCCCTCTGGTTCTTGTTCCTGTCGCTCCTCCAGCTGAAGCTCTTCTTCGTCTGCCACAACTACAGGCAGGAGCGCCGGCCGCCTGACCCGCTGGCACGGAAGACCCTGACGCTGCTGCTGTCCATCTGCCTGCCCTCCCTGTTTCTCATCTTGACGGGCGCAGACCACATGACTCCACAGCGCAGGAAGCAGGAGGTGAGGAGTCGGCTCCTGTGGGTCGTGGTGGACCTGCTGGATGTGCTGGACCTGCAGGCAGGGCTGTGGGAAGCGCATGGTGGATCTGGAGGGGTTGTAGAGCAGAGACTGCCAATTTGGGCTGAGGGACTGGTCTTCTTCTATTGCTACGCCCTTTTGCTGCTACTGCCATGTGTGGCCCTCACGGAGCTAGGGGCCACAGACCTGCCAGGACAGAGGGGACCCCGTAAGGAGGCTCTGTACCCTTGGCTCAGCTTGGTCACCATTAACATCTTCACCCTGGCCCTGAGGGGAACAGGCATGCTGTGGTACAGAGACTCCCGTGTGTCTACTGTGTTTTTGGGGAAAAACCTGCTGGCATTGGCTGTGAAGCTGAGCTCAGCCTGGGAGAAACACACGCAGGAGCGCGGTGCAGCAGGAGCTGGAACTGTCGCTGGAGCAGAACCAGGAGGTTCTACGGTGCCAAGTCAGAACTCGGAGCAGGAAGAGGGCCAAGTCCAGGGGAAAGCTCCTCCCTCTCATTATCACACACTGCCTCACTCTCAAAGCCACAATCTCTCCCACGTCAGCTTGGAGCCCACAGCAACGTCCTTAGGACCCTCTTTCATCTCCCATGAACTGTAGAGAATCAATCTGAACTTGCATGCAGAAGTATTTGTACGCACATCTCAAAATTACAACTTGGACAGGCCGCGCCGGTTGGCCAGTATCACCTCCCAACAGATAACTTGAATGGAATTTCGCTACAACAGCGGCGAGTGCAATGCAGGGCTGTGGAAATGCATTTGGCAAGCTCAGCTGTCTGTGCAATACAGTATGTCACGCTAAGAGCAACTTGAAATGCATTGTTGTGATTTGTGAGAGTGCTTTTTAAAAAGTCAACACTGTGAGCACAACTGCCAGAGAGTCGTGTAGAGAGACGCTCAAGTCTAGTAGTGTTCGGTGTTGTATAATGAAGGCATGACTGCCTTACCTCCCACAGGTTTACTACAAGTGTTGTTTGAAATGTTTTTAGTTTCAGTTTTAATTCTGTTTCCTGGTATATAAAAAAAAATCTAAATTTAATTTGTGTGGTTCTGTAGAAAAAATGGATCAAAGCTTTTCTTCCATCTCATTACCGGTACATCCCAAAATATGGACTGTGAATTTTTCTTTGTGCATTTTCTGTCACTTCACATGGGAGAGTTAATATTAAGAAGTGATTATTCTTTTATTATTAATTTTTGTTTTACAGCCAAAAAATGAAGATCTACGCCAGGAAAATTCACCTTCAACACTGTGGGTCAATGTTTTAATTTGGAGTGTAACCCAGTACTTCGATAAATCACCTCATCAATCCATACGATGCTCCTCTTTTTTAAATGTTGGGAAAATTTTAATTATACAGTACATGATTTATTAGTTGAGAAAAAATATCAAATTTATTTCATCAACCCAAGTGATTTTTCTTTGTTAAAGGTCCAAGAAAAGTGTAATTATAAAGGATTTATTTGTTAGGAAAAAAGATACATTTTGAGGAAATAGGAAGAGTAATGAATCTAGTACCAGAAACATTTTCACCTATTTTTTAGTGGATTTCCTCAGCCTCCAGATGCATCTGTGATCCAGCATTGGGTCCCCCTGCACCACTGGTTGGTTATTGGCTCATTAAATGGACATTATCATCTGTTATTCCTCGTATTAAAATGTCCAGGAGGTGCTCTCCTCTCAATCCTCCTGGAGGATAATAATCTCTGTAAATAAAACAAAATCAACATGTGGGAGCATTGTAGGGAGAAATTATATGTTGCTGTCTGCAGTTTTATTCGAAGTAGAGCCCATTAATTGAAGAACAGCAGTTAAGTTTATTTTGCTTTATATTCATTTTGAGCCATTGCCACTCACTGTTTTCAGAGGTAAAAGGTAGAATCTCACTGGGCTGCGACTATTGGGAGACTGGCTGGTGAACAGCGTTTGCTATGGAGTCTTCAAAATGTCTTGAGATGTTGGAGAGAATTCTCAGTTTTCCTGCTCGAGTTGCAGAGGCACTAGCCTGGTTAAAACCAGACCCTTGTCCTTCACTTCGCTTTGTACTAGGGTCTGGGACTTGTCCCATAGACAAGGATTTCTCCGGTCGATTTTTGACCGGACCAATCAGAGAACAGAAGGCGGAGTTTTGAACGACGTCGACTGACGTCGTCAGTTAAAATGGCTGCCGCCACGAAGGAATTTTCATGAAAACAAGGTAAAAAACTATTATTTCTTTGCTGAGAAAAAATATATTTCTTAGCTGACGTTATATCAGAAGTGTTCCTGAGCAATCAGAGAACAGAAGGCGGAGTTTTGAACGACGTCGACTGACGTCGTCAGTTAAAATGGCTGCCGCCACGAAGGAATTTTCATGAAAACAAGGTAAAAAACTATTATTTCTTTGCTGAGAAAAATATATTTCTTAGCTGACGTTATATCAGAAGTGTTCCTGAGCTTAACAGTTCCTAAATCAATTCACGAAATGGTCAAATCTGCTGGATTTAAATAGTTTCGGTTTGACATTTTCCAAACAGCCTCGGGTGCGCTACGAAAATAAATGATAAAAAATCGAATTTTATCTCAAATGTTTCATCTAGGCCAACAGTCAGTAAATTAGAGCCATATAATTACACACTGGTAGCAGAAAAAATATCCACCGAGTGGTTTCTGAGCTATTTATCTGATAGCCTGGACCTCGCCAGGCTAAACTAACAAAACTCCGCCTTCTGTTCTCTGATTGGTCCGGTCAAAAATCGACCGGAGAAATCGTTTTCTATGGGAGAAATCCCAGACCCTAGTCCAAAGCGAAGTGAAGGACAAGGGTCTGGTTTTGACCAGGCTACAGAGGCACTGTCTTGTTGCTTTAACATAGAACATGTTAAAAAAAATAGTGATAAAAAAAATAATAATGTGAGTCATCACAGCTGTCTCCAATCTTTCTTAGTTCTGTTGGGGGCATTTCTAACCCATCTTAAGAGTTCTGCATCTTCGGGCGCTCTCCTCATACAGAAAATGTGTCGAGATCTAAAATCATGCCAAAGTAAATAAATAAGACGAGATAAAAAAATAAATAAAAATAAATAAATAAACTGGTCCAGATCTGCATATCTTCATTTCAAGTGTACTCCAATAAAAATAAAAATAAATTAAAACAAACCAAGCTTAAGCCCCCAGTATACTCCCGCGTACGTCCATACGCAGAGGTACGCAAGTACGTACGCAGAGGTACAAGCGTACCCCCGCAGGGCATGTACGCGCAAAGCTCAATTTTTACGACCGCATACGCAAACGCGGTGTCGCACAGTAAACTGCCCGGCGCCGGACTGTTTTGTATGCGAGAGTAAATGTCAAACAAATTTGACATTAAACATAATCCAAGTTGAAGTGTTACATCCTTTTCTGCCCCCTATTTAGCATCAGCATTTGGTAGCAGGCCAAATTAACAAAGACCATGCAGAAAATTTTAGTATTTTAATTCAGCAGAGAAAGCTATGTAGTCTCTGTAAGTAGGTCTAGGAAAAAACACATTGGTATTGGTTATTGGCCAAATAAGTTTTAACATATCGGCATATCAAATATTGTCCAAAAATCCTAGTTTAAATGATCAATGTTTAATTTCTCTAACAGTGTATCTCTAATAAAAGTGGGTCTTTAGCAAAGAGTTGGTCCTAAAGCCCAAGTTATTTGATACCGAATGTGTGTCTGAGCTTGAAATATGAAAAAAGAAAAAAAGAAAACAATGCTAAGCACTGGCTATGGTTTAGGGCTGGAACCCTTTTGGTAGAAAAACCACTTCTTCAGAAGATGGAAGACTGATCTCAATTATACCAATTTGTTCTGGTCATGTCCACAAACATGCACACAACTGGACACAGTAACTTATCAGAATGCGAAAGAAAGACCAAACCATTTAAAAACAGGTCTTGGCAGGTGATTAGCTTCTTTAAAAAAAAAAATCTATAAATGGATTAATTTCTGCAATGCTTTTACTAAGGTCAGTAGATCAAAACATTACAATTAATTAATGAAATGATCAGAAAAAAGCTTTGTGCATATTTCTCCAGCCTGCTTTTGAGTATTCAGTGTTGCTTGATTTTGGTTTAGCACTTTTTAAGAATAAATCCTCTCATGAGATTACAGCTAAAATATCTCCTTTCGGAAACAACCACAGGAAGTCGTCTGAGCGATCTTGGCTGCTTTCAGCTTCTCATTGAACAGGAAGAATAATGATGCCTGACTGAGCCTCGCAGGAGATAAAGCAGAGCACCTCCTGGCTGTTGCCATGGAAGTGATAACAGGTGACAATGTCTATTTAATAGGCTTATAACAATCCCATTGTGTTTATCACTCCATCCAAAAGGAACAAAGTCATACATCACTTCTTTGTTTTTCTCGTCTGGGAGAAAATATGGATCAGGAGAATCATGTTGCTTGGGTGAAACTGCTTTTGAGAGTAAAATACTTAATTTGATCATCAATAACCTTGGTACTTTTACTTTGTTACTTAAAAACGTAATTTACTTGTAAAAACATCTTAATGTTAATGTCCTAAATCATATAGATGTGTCTTTCAAACGTGTGTATAAATCATGATGTCAACGATTGACAATGAAACGATGAAATATTTCTCTGGTAGGGCTCAAGAAGGGTTTCTTGTTCATATTTATGCTACTCTAACACAACTTGCGCAACAAACAGGTGATTTTACTACAGTATATTGTTTACAAACATTGAATAGCAATGAAAGTAATCCCTTTACGGCTCTTTTTGTATTTTAGGTTTTACGTGATTTGTGCTCATCAGAAAAATCTGTCGTTTTTCCAAAAGATGAAAATTTGTTCTGCTGCATGTCCCCCTGTCTCCGATTTCTTTTTCCACAATTGTAATTTCATTTATACAGAGACTTTCATCTGTGGTGGTCAAAACGTTGGGCAACACAGGATTTAGGGTTAAAGTACAGTTGTATGTTCAGTAACGATCAAGTGCCTTGTTTCCCCGTGGAGATGTTCGATGTGAAACTTGGACACATCTAATGTTTGTTCTGTGTTGATTTCCCCACAGCCGTTATCAGCAGCACCTCCAAAACAGTGCAAACTAATAAAAGTGTTTCATACTCGCCTGCTGTTGACAGTTCATTGGCTATTAAACGTTATTGGCACACATGGAGGAAAACACAACTCAGTGGAGATTCTTCAAAGCCAGCAGGCCTTCAGGACAAATAACTCCCTCTTGTAAAGTCTCCGGTGTATAAAAAAATCAATCAGCTCTTGTTCTGAAGTCGCAGGAAGTTGTGTTTTCATGTTTTTCATCATGCTGATGTGAAGCGAATGGGAGCCTCCACACATATTGGAGGCAGAAGTGCAATTTTTGCCTCACAGATCGAGGAAAGGCCGTCATTTATCACAATTATGCCAGAGACACCCCCACCACCACCACCTCCCACCCCGTCAGCCCGGATCCTCTCACTGTAGTCCTTGAACGTGTCGGCACGTTCTCTGCCTTTAATGTTGAAAAAGCGGTCCTGATGCGTTGGTTGTGCATGTCGAGACTTACAGTAAAAACGTGTGATCTTTTATTTATTTGTTTATATAATTTTATTTCACAGCGAGCTGCTCTGGATGCACCTGTCGTTCTCTCCTCAGAGGTTTTGAACGTTCCATTAATTGAAACGGAGGCTTTTTGTCAAAATGGAAGAGTTTATTCTTACCGATACACGCTTGATTTAAAAGACGCATTAGGCCTAATGTACACTCTCCTCCTCAGGAAGATGTTCATTGAAAGTCTCTGTTGGGAACTTCTCTTCGGTTCAGTGACTTTTAAGGGAGAAACCACAGAGGGCTAACCAGCGTAGTAGACTGCGTGCAGCCATCACCCTCTTTTTTCCCTTTCATGCTTCTCTCCTTTGTTCGCTGCATGTTTCAAACACACACATTCTGTATGCGGTCCCTGTTGGGCAACTTCTCATATTTCTATTATACTAAAAGCCACAACGGCAAAGACGGCAGCCACAGCAAATGACTAATTCTGGGAATTTGTTACACCTGTTAAGCTTTAAACACAATGCTCAGCATTTTCCCTCCAACTCTCACATCTTGCTCCTTAAAGACCGTGTAAAGTGAAATTAAATGTGTGTTTTTAGTTTGTCACATGGCATAAATATGTGTTATTAATCACCCATTTAAATCTGACTGATTAAAAACATTGTTTACCTTATAAAATTAAGTCTCAAAAATCATGAAAAAACCTTATTTTCTCTTGGTCTGGAACGCTAGGGGCGTGTCAGTGCGTGGGCGTGGTTTCAGGCAGCTGCGCTGGTCCTGCTCGTGTCCCACAGTGGAGAGGCACTGAGGCAGACAGCAGAGCCAGTAAACCTGCTCTGTTTTTATCCGAGTTCTGTCTGTAACAGCAGCTACTTTTTCCAAGAGTTACGCTGTTTTTGTAAATAGTTTTCTTGTGTGTTTTTAATCTGGAATGAATTAAAAAAAAAAAAAAAAAAAGAGTTGCACCATGCGGGATTTGAACCCGTGGGCTTTGGGACGGAAGGCAAGCGCTCTAACCATTGTCCCAACCAGGCATTACAGATACTCAGCATAAAACGACGCAGTATAAAAACATGTTATGATTTGTACGGGTGCCCTGACCATTGCGACATCCAGAGAAGATGCACGAACGAGGCATAATTGACCTTTCGCAGAAGCCCCGCCCCCTTAGTTACTGTTGCTACGCCCGACAAGCTTTCTGTAGCCGGTGAGTGTTAGCGCGGAGTTACATCAGCTTCGTGACTGCGAGCTGCTCCGGAAGCCAGCCCCGACCTTCCCTTCATCGCGCCCGCCGTGGAAGTACCACAAGCGGCGTGACGCTTCACCGCGCCCGCCATGGAAACGCCACAAGCGGCGTGACAGAAAACAGAAGCGGGGTAAACGCGGAGGTATCAGAGCTAGGCTAGCAGCTAGCCCACACAGGCCGGCTATCCCATCCATGGTTCTGGCTAACGTGCGCTCCTTGGACAACAAATTGGATTATATACGCCTGCTACGAACGACACAAAAGACTGTGAGAGACTGCTGTGTGTTTGTATTCACGGAAACGTGGCTCAACAACAACGTTCTGGACCATGCTGTCCAGCTGGAGCAGCTAACATGCTACAGAGCGGACCGAACCCCCGAGGGAGGTAAGACAAGGGGAGGGGGGCTCTGTGCTAAATGACAGATATAAAAAAAAACGATTCAAGATGCTTGTTAAAAGAGAAAATGTTAATTAGCTAGTCAAGTTTATGTAGTGAAACTGACTAAACATGATATCGTATAGGGTTCACAGCATCGAGACCCGACAGTGAACTAATGTAAACATTCGCTAAAGTTAGCTAATGCTAATGAGCTTACTAAACGTAAGAGGGTAATCTTCTAAAAATTATATCCAAAATAATACACAACAATGAATATTAATAATAACCTTTCTTGAAATTATAATTATTACTTCTAGAGCAGGACAGTCACAATGAATGTTTGTCTTACCTTTGAGCATACATACGAATGCTTGTTTATCTTCGAGACATTAAGCTGGGAGTGAGGCCTTCCACACTGTTTTATCCATTGTTGACACCGTTCCAGTTGTGTTTTCGGCTTTGGGAAGGGAAAAAACAAGACTCCACCAGACAAACTCTTGGGATACCTGCTGTCTGATTTACACAATCCATAGGCGCATCGCTTCACCATCTTGTAGAATGTCGGACCTAGCTTACATAGCCGGAGATGCTAGTGACGTGTGATTGGACAATGGCCGGTTGGGGGCGGGGTTTTGCGAAAGGTCAATTGATTAGCTAGCTAACAATGAACAAAATATCTATGCTATTGCTATCTGATGCTGTCTGCGATTCGCGAGTGAACGGCTCCACCGAGGCGAATTTATACGGCCGGAGCTGCAGGGGGTGGGGGCTCTACTAATGAGGACCGCGTGACGAAACGCGGTCACGTTTAAAACACGCCTAAAAAATCCTGAACCAGAAATATGTTTATACACAGTTTGCTCTATAACTCCAAAATTAATTGAGCTACAATTTTGAGACTTTTTACTCATTTACAAGATTACAATTATCACATTTATAATGTTTATTTAAGAAAATGTTGAAATTCACTTTACACGGTCTTTAAGAAAATGACACGAACAGTTCTCCCATTTTCGTTTTTCCATTCGTTGGTCTTTATTCTTTCTCTCCATTCGCCTGTGCTAATTTCACTCCAGCTTGTACCGTAATTATTCTCATGTACCAAAGCTGTCAGTTTCTCTTTTTTGTCTCCCGTTCCTCCTTTTATTTCCCTCGTTTGTTCGAATTTGCCCTGCAGCCGACAGGCAGCCTACCTTTCTGCACTTCCCCTGTCAAGGGTGGTTAGTAAGAGCCAAGGGAGAGAAAGAAACAAGAAAGAGAGAAGAAGATGGCTAAGATTAAAGGGCCGGGGCCACTGCCTAAAGCAGAATAGGTACCGTATGCCATTTATTTACAGTTTCTGCCACATATTTAGAGCTTGAGCGCGAACCGATACAAAGGGAAAGCACAGTGTTCGGGTAACAACGCCTTTCAAAGCAGTCCAAAAAAGAATGGCACCTTTAGACAAACATATGGTCCTGTTTTGAATGACTGAGCGTTTTCTTACAACACATATCACCTCATTACTCCTGATGCTGAAAGTGCCACAGTATGCTTATTTTAACCACCTATCTGCAATGAAAGAGCACATTTAACGGACAGATGTCTAAATCATTCATCGTAGCACACAGCTTTGGGAGAGGACTTCAAAGTAAACTCTTCGAGAAGAGATGATGCAAACGAATCTGATATGCAATGCAATAGTGGAGAAAAACGAATACTAATACCGGTCTCAGATGTGACATTTACCTGAGGCTGAGATCCAAATCTAATTTTCTAAAGGAGAAGCACGGCTTGAATTAGTTGTTCCACAGGAAAATTAACCTCAAATAAGTTAGGATTAATGTTTAATCATTTTAAATAATTGTCAAATGCAAATGTCATAGAATTGTGTATTCCAGTTCTGCAGAGATGCTGCTTTCTTTTGATTATTGCAGACTAAACAAGACCTGATTTACAAAAAAATAATTATACTTAAAAAAATGAGTTGACCCGATTTTTAAGAAGTCTTTTACGCATAACAGCAAAACTCATAAGTTTAAAGTAATAATCATGAAGAAAATTTAATTTTATGATAATAAGATCTTAGATTATCCTAAGTGATGCATCAAGTGCTCTGCTAAACGTGGGCTACTTTTAATCACAGTATTTTCTCCTGAACCAGTGGTTCCAAAGCTGGGATCAGAACCCAACCAGGGGTCATGAAACTCCCAGCAGGGGGTCCTGAGATGATCTCGATAAAAGATGAACTATTTTAAACATAAATACCTATTTCAAGAAGCAATGCATTTGGCATGCTCCCTTTCATGCCAGGGTTTGAGACTAAGATCATCTTATGTTGAGAAATGACAGTTTTGGTCAAATCTTGAAAATTACCGGTATGTGTAATCTTTAATAATGAGATATGTTGTTTGACCTGTTAGTGCTCAGAATGTTGGGGATTAATCTCAGCTACTACCACACCAGATTTTAGGTCACAATCAATCAAACTGCCTGAAGAATAGGTCATTTTTGTGTTTTAAAGGTCAGTTTGTTGTGGCAGCCATCTTGAATCAGGTTAACCCAAAGGTCAATCAGTTGCACACTATTACTTTCTACATTGCTCACTTTCGCCTATTGGAAGCAGGGGATAATGATTGATCATATTATATTTGTGGCAAAACTGTTACAAGAGATTAAAAAAAAGGTATTTATTAATGGATAAAAGTAGTATAGTTGTTGTTGAGACATATGGCTAATTTGTTTATTAGCAATTTGTGTTTATTTAGTAGCAGTTGAGGTTGACACGTTTGTGGGTCAAAACTTGAAAAGCTTTGTAACCACTGGTTTTAAGTTATAAAACTTGGAAATAATAACTATTCTTAATTTGCTCCCCGATTCCCTATTAAATGGATAAATCAAATAAATTAAAAAAACAAAACTTTGCAAACGTTGAGTTAAACAAATGCGTATGTAAACATTTCAGACTAAAATTCAGAAATCCAGATTTAATTTTTGGATTTTTATTTTCAAATCATAGGAAGGTTTCAGGAACTACAGCTCTTATAAATGCGGATTTTCCTTTTTCAGTAGCTCAAAAGCTTTTTCCTATTATATCTTAACCATTTAAACAATATTCATTCAACCTTCATTTATACAGGTTAGTCCAGCAAGACTACGGTAGTCAACACAGCTGCTCAAGGAGCCACAGGTTCTGAAAGTCAGCTGCTCAGGGGCTGGACAGCCAGTGATTACCGTAAATCATTATGTAAATAAACCAAGTATTACAATGACCGGTTACCTTTAAAATGTGTTTGTTTTATTACAAATACAGTATAGCACTTTGAGATTTTTGTTAATGAAAAGTGTGTTACAAATTAAATTAATTATTATTATTATTATTATATTGAATCATAAATTCAACAAACAAAACCCAAAACCAGACCAGTTTGCAGGCATAAAGAAAAACATATGAAAAGAAATGCAGGTATTCACTACATTTCCAAGCCTCATTAAAAAAGTTGGACTAAAGTTTATCAAAAATAAGTGGCTTACCAACCGTGGCCAGTTCGGGCCCAACATTCTTTGAAGAGAGGAAAGGAAAATCAGAGTCACAGGAAGAAAATGTAAAGAGAAATCCATGATCTGAAGCTGAAACGTCATCGGAAAACCATGTGAAGGCAGTTTGATATGGCTGCATGGCTTCCACTGACGCTGGGTGACTCATGTTTATTGATGATGTGACAGAAAACAAAAGCAGACGGATGAATTATGAAGTGTTTAGGAAGATTCTGTTGGATCCAATTCTGCCAAACGCAGCAAAGCTTTGAATGATGAAATGTGGCTTCAGAGTGCAGATGAATGATGATAAAAAACAGCAACCAAGAGGTTTCCTCAAGGTCAGTATTTTCTTAGCAACAGACAATTTACTAACAAGTTAAACAAATGTTGGTTACATTATGTCAGAACTAAAAGGAGTACGACTCACAAACAAACAAAAACAATGAAGACGGAGTTAGGCATTGCCTGAAAATGATTATCCAAGTAGTATTTTAGAAAATGCTAGCAAATACATACATATTTTTAAAATTTCTTCTATTAAAACTAAACATCTGCCCATTTATTTTGTCTTTATTTTCTAGGCATGTAACGGTACAAGTGGGTGTACCGAACCGTTTCGGTACGGCACGTTCGGTTCGGTCCACCTGCGTACCGTTTCGTTTATTTTTTTCACTTATTAAATGTTATCAACGGGAGAATAGTGCGCCACGGAACTAAATTTCCTGAGCGCGTTTCAGCACGGCGCTATTATCTTGCAGCACGCGCAGCACGCGTAGCATTAGCAACCTAGCATGCATCTCGTTGTTTGGGAATGTTATGGCTTTCTTGTTAAAAGACGAGCGCACATCCAAAGCTGTGTGTCGACGTTGTTTCACAAGACTGGATCTGAAGCAGCAAACGTCTAATGTTAATGCGTTTGAAACAACGTCATCCGAACGTGAACGAAGAAAAGCAGCTTGATGCAGAAAGACCGCTAACAGCAGCTGCATTTAAACATCCATCACGTCAACACTTCAGCCAAAAAGTTCAGAACTTTATGAAAAAGTTAAAACTGATATTGTCAACAAGCCCTGGAGCAGATTAAAGTCCTGATGATGACCGAGGGATTCACCCAGCTCATAACAACCGTTCAAGAAGAGATATCATTATTATTATTATTATTATTATTATTATTATTATTATTATTATTATTATTATCTAATTAATCGTTTTTATTTAAAATCATAATCTTAACTTTTTTTTATTTTTTTTTACCCGTTTGTGTTTTATTTTATAGTCTGGGGCAGAAATAGCAGTTTACTTCTTCCTCTTCAGTGACATCCACCACATCACCTGCAGCTAAGAAGTGTGTGATGACTCTGATGTTTTCCAGGGACCTGTCCTACCTGGGGGAGCAGGTCCAAGAAGAGGTTGTTGTGAGTAATGAGGACAAATACAGCCACACTGATGCTACTGTTGTTACTGAGATGGCTGGAGATATTCACTACAACTAGATCTGTGCTTTTAGCAGAAAATGTGGACAAGTTGGTCTTTTTGGACAAAAACTTGATTAGTTCAATTGTAAATAGTCTGTTGCTGCTTATTGTTCTGGCTGTTATTGTATTAAGATTTTTATTAATGTTAGTATAGTTTATTTATTATAAAGAGTGCTGTTTATTTAAAATATCATCCAAATGGGTCACTTTTTTATTTATTTTTATACAAACATATTTTTGGCATATTTTCAAAATAAACATTTTGTAAGTCTTTATTTTGTCTTTTTTTTTTTTACCGAAAATAAACCGAACCGAGCCCTCCTTGAAACTGAACCGAAGCGAAATGTGATTTTAGCGTACCGTTACACCCCTATTAACTTGCCGTCGCACCACCGTATAAGTCGAATCAGTCCAAATATGTCAAATAAAGTGGAAAAAAACCAAAAAAAGTCGCTTCACCATATAGTCACATCTATTATGCATCACCGATGACGCGCCGCGTTTCTTATGCGTCACCGCTGACCACCTGGAAATGTGGGCCGGTGTTGGGCCAAAAGCTGACTGGCTGCTGTGGGAGCATGCACAGGAGGACTTTAACAAGAATTTAACAAGATTAACACTTAAAAACAATTATTTGTTTGCTCAAAATTATAGCAAAGGTGTGTCTCAGTTTAACTTTTCCTTAATAAATGCACTTTGACAGTCAAATCAGCTGCATTTTGCCTGGGTGGCGCGGCGAAATGCAGCTGATTTGACGTTTGCTCCAGGAGTTCCGGAGCAAGACGAAGGTGGCTTGGCTTGGTATGGCAAGCCAAGTGTCTCATTAATAGCTAATTTTACCTACGAGTGAGACACATGGCTTGCCATATTGGTCGAGGGCTCTCTAGCAGCTGAAAATGGTAATGTTCAATATTTTCCATGTCAGAATGAATGAAAACGTCAGATCTCAGCCAAAATTGGGTTATACTGTAAATATGGGGAAAAAGTGTATATTAGTTGCTTCGGTGTATAAATCGCAGGACCTGCAAATTTATGCATTATACTGTAGTGATATAGGCCCTCTGTCTTGACCTTCAAGTACACCTCTCCACATCTCTCTGAAACTCTCAGTGTTACACCTTCTTGAAGCCCTCAAGGAGACGAGTGGACACTTATATTTTTTACAATTATTATGAATTAATGGACACTAATTAATCAGATTGAACTTTCTCTTTAATGTGTGTTAATTCAGAATTGATCTACAGTATATTTTGTCATTTTAATGATGATCTGTTACTTTCATGAGTTGTGACCCTTCTGCTGGTTTATTTCTGCAGAGCAAGCAGGTTCTGATTCTGGGACGTAAAGGCTGTGCAGCTTCCTTCTCTGTTTTGTCTGTGAATGTTAGCCATAATATTCTCTGTGCTCACAGAGCAGGCCATCTGGCCGCTTATGTAAACAGTTTTCCTGTTGTCCTTCAGAGACAGTTCTGCCTATGAGATGAAAATCCATCTCTTATTATGTTAAAACCAGCCAATAGTTATTGAGGAGGTGGGGAGACCCCGCCTCCCATATAAAGGTCATTTCCTGCATTTTCTTTAGTGCTTTGGAGAGAACTAACTCGCAACTTGCTTCTCTCCTCTGGGAAAGCTGGAGACGTTCCGGTCATTGTGTCAACTAGACCCACGTCTCAGCTGGAGTCACGGCAAAGCCTTGCTGTGCCTCGAAACACTCATTTCTGAAAGAATTTGTTTTCGGAAGTTTTATTTTGAAAATCCGTCAGTGCGATTGGGGCCTGTTCCTGCCGGTGAAAGCGTGCTCCCGTCTCGTCTGATCCAGCTATACACGCACGAAGTCAACTGGACCTGAGCTGGACCACACAGTCCATTAGTGTCCACAAACTTCTCAGCCCTCATCTCCTCTAGACGTATCGTCACCAGGTAAAGAGGCTTGTTTGTATGTTGCACGTGTCGGAAGTACAGCTGGACCTGTTTGGAAAAGGCTGCCACCCTGGTTGGTTCAAAATAATCAACTTCAGTTAACTTAGCTTTCACTATATTTCTTCCTCCTATTTCTTATTTTTCATAAGCTATTAATCTGTCAAGTAATGTGCCAACAGTTTAAGTTCCTAACTGTCTGTTTGTTTTAATTTGAATTCTTGTCAACGTAGTTATTAAATCAGAGCTAATATCGATACAAATGTTTAATGTAATTTTTGTGATAGTTTCAATAAAAGGTCTATTTTCTGGTAGACCAACATAAGTTGAAGTCTCTTGTGAAGTTACATTTCTGCCTAATTACAGTAAAAGCAATTTAATACCGGAAAAAGGATGAACTCGCGAATTGGTGGCAAGTTTGTGCAGATTAAAGTCTGCTCAGACCTGTGCATCTTTACACACTTATACATTTTTTTTTTATTGGAGTAAATAAAAAGGAGTTTGTTTGGTTAACACAACTCCTTTTTATTTACTCCAATTAAAAAAAAAGTAAAATTACTTCGTACCAGGTGGGAAGCGAACCCGCTTCACCGGGTCAAGATAAAAGAGTGTAATAGCAGTTGGCGATCGCTCTGAGCTACAGCGGCGGACTGGATTTTTAGGTGTCCACTTTACCTATATAGGAATCACCCCTCTTAACATTCTAGCTGCACGTAGAAGTTAGAGATTATTAGTTATATTTTAAAACCCTGGCTGCGCGCAAGAGTTAGACAATATTAGTTATATTTTAATGACATTCAGGTCGCGCGGAAAGGCGGAAATGGGTGCGCGCTTCGTGTTATTTACGTCCTAACATAAGCTGAATTGTAATCAGTCATTAACAAAAATTTAACTCAGAAACACTAATTCAGCTAACAATTATTTTAGGGGTTTCTGTAGTTAAATATTAATGAAATCAGCTCGCGCTGAGGTTGTTGTTTGAATGAGTCCCGCCCCTGCTGCAAACAACAAATCAAATGTGAGCAGTACATGACGTCAAACTGGGTCCGTGGGGCCGGCCCGATAAGAACCACGGTGGAGATGGTTCCAAAACGAGGGCGGACCCCGGGCGGAAAAGGAAAATGCGAACATGCCGAACCCGGGTTAGAAGCAGGGTGGAGCCGGGGAGAGCCGGGGAGGGCCGTGCAGTGCGAAAACGGCTTATGAGACTGGTGAAACTAAGCCAAAATTGCATTAGTGTTTTTCAGCTGCACAATTACAGGTGAGTAAAATTTAATTCACCAAAAGTCTTCACCTCAGTTTCTTGTTGTGCTGACTCTTATTATAATATATTAATTAACCCTGCATGAGCAAAACAACAAAATAATCAAGTATGATGAGGAGAGGGACGTTTGTACAAAAGCTGAATATTTTACTAATGACTTTAACATCACTGGTAAATTTACTGTCTCTTTGTCTAAACTAAAACATTTAAGTTGAAACACATCTGAACATTAGATGGAAATTTTTTCAACAAGCCCAAGTGGGGAAAAAAATTCTCACACATAAAATAATTTTAGTATAGTCTTGCGTGCATTATTTAACACCCCCCTCACTCAAACAGAATATCTCGACAGGAAACAGCAAGGAACAAGCGTTCAAAGGTAAAACGAGGCACAGAAACCGAGACAGTAAAAACCAAACTGCAAACTTATTGAAGCCAGGAAATAAAACCCCTGAATTTAGAATCCACATAACCAACTACAGATTTCTCAAATTAATCACATTCCAGCGGTGATGTGTTTAGAAACTACCGGTAGACCAAAAATACCATGCACTCCCACGGATGTTGAGAGCTTTTATATGATACCAGGGATTAAAGGATGTCAATAAAAACACATCGACTTGCAGCCAAGAACAGATTTCTGCTTAAATTAAACAGAATTCAATGGTAAATGTTAGGCATGTAACGGTTGTAGTTGGTGTACCGAACCGAAAAGGTACGGAGGTGGACCGAACCGAACGTGCTGTACCGAAACGGTTATTTTTTCACTCATTGAATGTTAATATGTGCGCCGCGGAACAAAATTTCCTGGGCGCGTTTCAGCACGGAGCTATTATCTCGCAGCACGCGCAGCATTAGCCGTTAGCTTCTCGCTGCGGTTTCCTGTTTGTTAACGTTATGGTTTTCTTGTTAAAAGACGAGCGCACAAAGCTGTGTGTGTGGACGTTTTTTCATGAAGACTGGATCTGCAGCAGCAACACGTCTAACGTGAACGCGCTGGAAACTACGTCATCAGAACGTGAACGAGCTGTTACAAAGTACGCTAACCACACAGCTGCATTTAAACAACTTCTACAAAGTGCGCTAACAACACAGCTGCATTTAAACAACTTCATCAGGTAATTTAGATGGGTCCAGATCAATAACACAAACTGTATGAGTTTTTAAAGCTCTGAATCTAAGTCTGAAAGTTTTTAATGCACAGTTGATCCTTGCTATGAGACATCCATCACGTCAACACTTAAGTCAAAAAGTTCAGCTCTTTATGAAAAAACTAAAACTGATGGTCAACAAGTCCTGGAGCTGATTTAAACCCTGCCCTGATGATGAGTGAGATATTCAACCGTTCAAGAGGTATTGTTATTTTATTATAATTCCATCCATCCATCCATCCATCTTCTTCCGCTTATCCGGGGTCGGGTCGCGGGGGTAGCAGCCTAAGTAGGGAGGCCCAGACTTCCCTCTCCCCAGCCACTTGGAGCAGCTCCTCCGGGGGAATCCCAAGGCGTTCCCAGGCCAGCCGAGAAACATAGTCCCTCCAGCGCGTCCTGGGTCTTCCTCTGGGTCTCCTCCCGGTGGGACGTGCCCGGAACACCTCACCAGGGAGGCGTCCAGGAGGCATCCTAACCAGATGCCCGAGCCACCTCAACTGGCTCCTCTCGATGTGGAGAAGCAGCGGCTCTACTCCGAGTCCCTCCCGGATGACTGAGCTTCTCACCCTATCTCTAAGGGAGAGTCCAGCCACCCTGCGGAGAAAACTCATTTCAGCCGCTTGTATCCGAGATCTTGTTCTTTCGGTCATAACCCAAAGCTCATGACCATAGATGAGGGTGGGAACGTAGATCGATCGGTAAATTGAGAGCTTTGCCTTTTGACTCAGCTCTCTCTTCACCACGACAGACCGGTACAGCGCCCGCTTCACTGCGGACGCTGCACCTATCCGCCTATCGATCTCACGCCCCAGTTTTCCCTCATTCGTGAACAAGATCCCGAGATACTTAAACTCCTCCACTTGGGGCAGGACCTCCTCCCCGACCCGGAGAGGGCATGCTACCCTTTTCCGGCTCAAGACCATGGCCTCGGATTTGGAGGAACTGATCCTCATCCCGGCCGCATCGCATTCAGCTGCAAACCGCTCCAGCGAAAGCTGTAGATCACGAGCTGATGAAGCCAATAGGACCACATCATCTGCAAAAAACAGAGAAGCGATTCTAAGGTCACCAAAACGGATCCTCTCAACACCTTGGCTGCGCCTAGAAATTCTGTCCATAAAAGTTATGAACAGAATCGGTGACAAAGGGCAACCTTGGCGGAGTCCAACTCTCACCGGAAACGAGCCTGACTTACTGCCGGCAATGCGGACCAAGCTCTGACACCGGTCGTACAGGGACCTATTTATAATTTATTATTATTTAAAATTATAATCTTATTAACTTATTTTTTTACCTCTGTGTTTTATTTCCAGTATTTCCAGTTACAGAGGTAGCTGCTCTCCTTCCACTTCAGGGAAATCCACCAGAGATCACCTGCTGCAGCTAAGAAGTGTGTGATGACTGAATTGAACTCTGGAACTGTTCCAGGACCAGTCCCACCAAGAAGAGGTTGTGAGTAATGAGGACAAATACAGCCACACTGGTGCTACTGGACAAAAACTTTATTAGTTAAGATTGTAAACAGTCTGTTGCTGCTTATTGTTCTGGTTCTGACTGTTATTGTATTCATTAAGATTTTTATTATTTTTAATATAATTTATTTATTGTAGAGTGCTGTTTATTTAAAATATCATCCAAATGGGTCACTTTTATTTATTAC
>JBBPBX010016096.1:30715-48603 GCA_038048925.1 Garcialebias charrua | reverse complement strand
TGCCCAAATATATGGCCCTATATAACAAACAAAAAGAAAAAGGGGAAAAAGAAAACCATTCCACAGTTTCATAAGCAAAAAAACCACACCCTTCCTTTGTTTCACCCCTAGATGGGGTTGGTTCAGGTCCCAAGCAAGTTACTCCTAAAGTGCTTGATTCAGTGCAGGTCCTGGGCTGACAATGTCACATTGGAATGGGGACAAAATTGTTCAGTTGGCTGCAAGGAGCCTCCTACCAGCCTGGCAGGAGAAACAGAAGTCTTCGGGCACTTCAAGTGCAATCCTTTCTTTAGGCTCTAGGCCTGGAACTTCAGCTTGCCATCAACCTGGCCAGGTCAGCAGTTTCTATCTTATACAACCTTTTTCACTTCTTCTCAGTCTGTGGTAGTTGGCTCCTGCAGCTCTGCTCCTCTGCTTCTCCCAATGTGTTCAAATCTCCATACTCTCCTGCTCCAGCTGATACACCTGACAATGGCTATGTCTCAATTCAGGGGCTGGGTCCTCATGAGGACCCAGCCTAGCTGGGCCGAGTAGGCCACGCACTCACAAGGCCGGGTGGGCTTGACGAAACTGCTGAAATGGGACGGTCTAGCCTTCAGGTTTGCCGGGCTTGAAGTGGGTGGGGCGTTCTCTTGAAGTGGGTGGGAAGTTCTTGTGTGCGCGCTTGGTGTATGTGTGGAAAGAGAAGGGACGCCGCTAAAAAATATTAGTTAGCTGAATACATGCATATATATTAGTGTTTCTGAGTTTAATGTTTGTTAAGAACTGATTACAAATCAGCTTATTTTAGAGTCAGAGTCAGAGAGTCTTTATTGTCATTTGCACCGCATGTGGTACATGTGATGAAAACGAGATTATGTACACAGGGTCCCAGTTACATCCAACAACAAATGCAAGAGAAAAACAGTAATAACATCTAGGATTAACTAAGAAAAACATCAACTAGTAATACACTGCCCTAATGTAATAGAAAAACATCATTATAAACAGCAGCACGAACACGAGTCTGTATGAGCAGATGGTCACAAATGAACACAGCAACATGAAACAGATCAGCAGCAACAAGAAAACAGATCAGCATCAGCATGATGTGATATTTTGCAGTGTTTATTCTTATTGTTTATTTATTCATGAGTCTAACAGCCTCAGGGTAGAAGCTGTTCCTCAGTCTAGTGGTTCTACATTTGATGCTCCTCAACCTCCGTCCTGAGGGGAGTGGGGCAAAGAGTGAGTGTGCTGGGTGAGTGAGGTCTTTCATGATGCAGGTGGCTCTTTTCCTGCATCTGGAGGTGTAAATGTCTGTGATGGTGGGGAGACTGACTCCAACAGACTTCTGTGCAGCCTTCACCACTCTCTGTAGAGCTTTCCTCTCTGCAACTGTGCAGCCTCCATGCCACACGTTGATGCTGGAGCACAGGATGCTCTCCACTGCACACCTGTAGAAGGAGGTGAGGACTGGGCTGCTCAGACCAGCTCGTCTCAGCCGTCTGAGGAAGTAGAGTCTCTGATGACCTTTCTTGATCAGGCTGGTGGTGTTGTTGCTCCAGCTGAGGTTATCATTCATGTGTACACCCAAGTATTTGTAGCTGGAGACCACTTCCACTGCAGATCCACTTATGTTCAGTGGGGTGTGGGTGTGTTTGTTCCTTCTGAAGTCCACAATCATCTCCTTTGTCTTCTTCACATTCATGTGAAGGTTATTCTCTTTGCACCAGCTCTCCAGGTGTTCCACCTCCTGTCTGTAGCTGGACTCATCATTGTTTGTGATGCATCCCACCACCGCTGTATCATCTGCAAACTTAACAATATGACAGCCTGGATGTGTGGCTGTACAATCATATGTGAGCAGAGTGAACAGAAGAGGGCTCAGCACACATCCTTGAGGAGAGCCAGTGCTGAGGGTAATGGTGGAGGAGGAGAAGTTGTGGATCTTCACGGACTGTGGTCTGTTTGTTAAGAAGTCTAAGACCCAGTTACAAATGGAGGGGCTTAGTCCAAGTGTGGATAGTTTGTCTATCAGAGTTTGGGGGATCATGGTGTTGAAGGCAGATGTGAAGTCCACAAAGAGCAGACGCACGTATGAGTCCTTCTGATCCAGGTGGGTGAGAGCAGTGTGGACCACAGAGGAGATGGCGTCCTCTGTTGATCGGTTCTCGCGGTATGCATACTGATGAGGATCCTCGTTGATGTTGACGGTTGTCTTGATGTGGGACATGACCAGTTTCTCAAAACATTTAGCGACTATCGGGGTGAGGGCCACCGGTCTATAGTCATTCAGACCAGTCACTGTGGAGCTCTTTGGAACTGGGATGATGGTGGCGGTCTTCAGGCAGGTGGGAACTGACTCCAGTGAAAGTGAGGTGGTGAAGATGTCAGCCAGCACCTCACAGAGCTGGTCCGCACATTCCTTCAGAACTTTCCCTGGGATGTTGTCTGGTCCGGTTGCTTTATGAGGGTTGATCCTTCTGAGACTGCCTCTCACTTCTGCTGCGGTCACTCTGAGATGCTCTTCATCTGGTGGTGAGGTGAGTCTGGTGCTAGCTGGTCTGTTTGGGTCTTCAAAACGTGCGTAGGAAGGATTTTCTGAGGGGCGATTGGTTAAAAGATAGAGTGGACCTACAAAATGCAAGTTGCCTAGTAGCTCAATTGGTTAAGCATTGGGTTGGCGTGCAGACACTTTTCTCGAAGCTAGTTCGAATCTCACTCGGTTCGGTTAAAACTTATTTTACGTTTGTCTTTTATTGGATAAAAAAAGGAGTTTCACAAACTCCTTCTTTTTAATCTCAGTCCTCATTTTTTTATCCAATAAAAGACAAACGTAAAATAAGTTTTAACCAAACCGAGTGAGATTCGAACCAGCTTCGAGAAAAGTGTCTGCACGCCAACCCAATGATTAACCAATTGAGCTACAGGACAACTTGCTTTTTGTAGGTCCACTCTATGTTTTAACCGATCGCCCCTCAGAAAATCCTTGCTACACATGTGTAAAATAAGCTGATTTGTAATCAGTTATTAACAAACATTAAAGCTGCAGTATGTAGCTTTTTTTTATGAACATATTTCTTCACTATGTCACTACCTCCTGACAGACTGATGTTAGCCAGGTAATCTCTGAAAAAAATTTAAAAAAAAATATTGTCCCCTTGCTTCTCCAGGTGGTAAATAAGCATTTCTAAAAAGAAAAGGTGACCCGCCATTTTCCAGCCAATAAAAACAGAGTTTGTAACCAGCCAATAAAAACAGAGCTTGAATTTGAATCAGCCAATAAAAACAGAGCTTGAATTTGAAATTCAACAGACCACAAGGGGGCAGAGCCATATATGGCTCTGAGGGGGAGGGATCAGAATGCTTTGCCTGTTGAAAATATTTCTAACTGCTGCAGTTCTACAGAAACTGCATACTGAACCTTTAAACTCAGAAACACTAATATATATTCAGCTAAAAAATTTTTTTAGTCGTTTCTGTAGTTAAATTTTAATGAGATTCAGCTTGCGCTGAGGTTGTTGTTAGAACGAGCTGATGACTCAACAACACGCAGCAGTCCCGCCCCTGCACGCAGAAAGTCCCACCCCCCGCGAAATCTCTGCTGGCGCTACGAATTCTGGGATAGCCTCCGTCTTGAAGGATCCACGGATGCATCCTCAATTTCGACAGGAAGTAGGCCGCATTCCTCGGCCGCATGAGGAGTCTTCGAATTGGGACAGTCCTCCGCACGGGGCAATGACGTATGCGGCCGACAAATGCGCACTCATGAGGACCCAACCCCTGAATTGAGACACAGCCAATTAGGCTGCAGAGGAGCATGTGACCCTGATACTCAACAGTGATTGGTTGTTCAGTAGTCTTGTGAGAGTTAATGCATGAAGGGAATAAAGAGTGAAAAGTCCAGAGGATAGAAGCTGAAATTTACACCTGGGCTACAGAAGCATGTGCATTGTAATGTATTCAAAGAGCTGTTGAGCTGTGGCTTCATGTAGTTTGTGCAATCTGTTTTATAGCGTATTGAGGCTGTGATGCTATCCAGCTAACTGTGGACAGAGGTAAAGCTTTTGCGCTCCATACAGTATGTCATCAGGCTTCTCCTCAGCCAGATTCCACAGTTTCACAGAGCTTCTTCAGACCATTAAAATCAACCATTGCTTTTTTGTAAGACATTCACCACAAAGAAGTTCAGAAGTGCATGAATCACACAGGAAGACAAAAATCAAGCATGCAACACACAAAGTATTAAGAAAATGAGTTAAAATCATAACATGAACCTGAAAGTTATGCACCATAACTCGTGTTCCCTGAAGGAAGGGAACGAGGTGCAACATACTTGCTTTGGGAATTGCGCCCCGCGCGATTTCCTGAAGGAATATACTCACGCCTTTACGGCTAGGGCGTCACTGCCGCGCAGAGGCCCCGCCCTCTGGGTACTTAAGCGGCTGACGCCCATCCATCTTCCTCCAAAATTGCACTTCACCGAGCTTTCAGCATTGAAAGGGCCAGATATGTTGCACCTCGTTCCCTTCCTTCAGGGAACATGAGTTATGGTGCATAACTTTCAGTTCCCTTTCAGTCTGGTCTCTCGGTGCAACATACTTGCTATGGGAACGTAATCCATTCACGCCCTTGAAATGCTCAGTAAAATGCATGCTAGAGTGAACGTCTGCCCTTGACCAGCAGGCATCTCAAGGCTACTTTCTACTGTGTGTTAGAAAGGACAGCCTGAGTGACGTCACACGCAGTAACATCCAAACTGTAATGCTTTGCAAAAGTGTTTAATGAGCTCCAGTTCGCAGCAGCGCAGATGTCTGCAACTGGTACACCCTTGAATAATGACCAGGAAGTGGCCAAGCCCCGAGTGGAGTGAGCGTGCACCCCAGAGGGCACCTGTTGACCTTTGCTACTGTATGCCCTTTTAATGGCCTCAGTCACCCAATGTGAAAGGTGTTGTTTTGATAGGGCCTTGCCGGTAGCAGGTGCTGCAAAGCAGACGAACAGTTGTTTTCTCCATTCGGCTGTTCTCTGCATGTAAGTGCGTAAAGCTCTCACGGGGCAGAGAACCTTCAGCCTTTCCTGTTCCTGAGTGAGGACAGGAACAGATGGGAAGGAGGAGAGATCAAAGTCCAGACTCCTGTGGTTCAAAGTCAAGACCTTGGGAGTGTATGCGGGATTAGGCCTTAAGGTGACCTTTGACCCATCAGGGGCGAATCTGGTACACATTAGATGTACAGACAATTCATGGAGGTCACCCACGCGTTTTGCCGAGCAAAGTACCAGGAGCAGAGCAGTTTTATAAGATAACAAATCTATCTTAACGTCGCTCAGTGGCTCAAATGGGAGGTCACAGAGAGCCCCCAAGATCAGGCCAAGATCCCAACCAGGGGTCAGAATCCTGCTGGGTGGTTTAGTCCGAAGCACACCTTTCATAAATCTTATTATGATTGGATACGCTCCAGGTGTCCTATGTCCCCAACCTTCGTGACAGGCTGAAATAGCTGATAGGAAAACTTTAATCGTTGAATAAGAACAACCTTTTTCCAGTAGGTCCTGAAGGAGGGTCAGGAGCTGAACCAAGTCGAATGCATAAGAAATAATATTTCTTTCTGAACACCAGGCTTCAAAAATATGCCACTTCTGTGCGTATAGAGACTGTGTTGACACAGCACGGGTGTTTTGTATGGTTTTACCAAATTTTCCGGCAGGCCTGACGCCATCAGCTTGTTCTTTTCTGCCAACAAGCTGACATTTTTGACTGTTCCTGGCCTAAGCGGCTGGGCTGCCCCTTCTGGTGACATAGTTTGGCCCTGAAGAAAAGCAGTTGGTGTATCCAGTTCTCCTCTAAGGGCCCTGGAGGCTGTGAACCCCTGGTGGTCAACCAAGTTAGGAAGAGGGCTTCCTTGCTGATGTGCTACCAGGTTGCTCTGCTCGAAGGTAATCGAGGATAGATGCAACCTGTCATCCGTATTAGGCAGAGTTGGAGCAGCAAGTCTATTTTCCCCTTCCAAGTTTGGGGTCATGGGACTGGGAGACTGCGAGTTTTGTAAACGAGCAGACCTCCTGACTCCAATCCGTTTTTTGGAATGGTCCAGTTTACTGGTCTTTGGCTTGAACAGAATGTCGGAACCAGGCAAATCGACCGTGGTTTGTGTTTCACCCGTTGGGAGAATTTTGTTTTAAAGCAGAGCTGGATCAGCACAGAGAGGAAAGTCACGTGCTGTCTGAACACTGCTTGGACATTGCGTGTCCCTCATTAATAATAAAGGGGCAGCTGCAACGTGAGAACGTGGCGATGCTCCTTTTATTTTGGCAGACTTTAGATTATTTGGTGATAGAGAGCCCAGTCCCCTTTGAAAAACAGGAAGAGAGATCTGATTTGCCTCTGATTTGTTTACAGGTGGTCCCCGTTTTACGAGCGCTCTTACTTACGAGGTCCTAGATTTACGAGGTTATCATATTTAATAAAAAAATATATATATATTTTTTGTTTAAATGTTCTTAATTTCATGTGTACAGTACTTTGTTTCAACTGTGGTTGTTTTAAATGGTTTTATAAATAAAGTGTAATTGTTATTTTTATGTTTTATTTCAATTTTTAGTGTATTAGCGATCGCTCCTAACGCGCAGCCGGCAGACATAAAACGAGCGCAGCTAAGCGGGCAGTGTATGGGAGGAGGAATAGCCTCGTAGCTGCATCAGACAGCCGGCTTTGTCCGATCAGAGGTTGCCTCATACGGATAAATTAGCTTGAAACACTCGGTGAACTTTGTGTATGTGTCTAGACTGGTGCAGCAGCTACGGATCGCTCAACGATCGCTCCCAAAATGCGTCCGCCTGACATGCAATGAGCGGAGCTAAGCGAGCGGTGTGCGGGTGGAGGAATCAGCCTTAAAGCTGCATCAGACAGCCGGCTTTGTCCGATCAGAGGTTCCTACGCTCGGATACATGATCTGGAGCTGAACTGTGGTTTTGTGGAGGAACGATGGGCGAAGCAAAACGACACTTGTCTGCGTGAAGCAGCAGACAGCCGGACCGGACTGGATTAGCAACGAGCTAACATTAGCCTCATAGCCGTATCCTCGTAGTTTCTTTCCGACAGCTGACTTTGTGCGATCAGAGGTTCCTGGAGCTCCCCTCGATGTCGGACTGGAAGCAGAAGATATCGAGGGGTACCCAGCTAACTTGGAGAAACAAAGCCGACAGCCTTTTTGAAGTTGCAGCTAAACTGGACTGCCCGTAACTGCGGACTCGGAGGGGCTAATGCTAACAGGTGCTGCTAATGGTGGCACGCGCAGATGGCTTTCGGTAAGTTATTAAAACTTATTAAAACTTTTTTCTGTCTCTAAATGTATGAAGATAGCATACTAATGCTACATCCCCACTAAACGCATCAAAACGCTCCCAACGCACTGTGTTTGCTGCTTGTCAACAGATGTCTGTTTCCACCGAACGTGTCTGCAGATGCGCAGTGGGAGGAGCGTCTGGCTCCCTTCCCGGTCAGATATGTGTTGTTTTTCTGTACACCAAGCAGATAAAATCAGCTTCACGTGAGCCTTGTTACTACTTGAGTGGGTTTTCTACGAGCCGAACTGCAGTTCCAAAAGTCTTTGTTGAGATTAAAACGTTTTTTTATTTTTTATGTTTGGGGTGATCATATGCTCGAGTGGACAGCAGCAACTTTAAAAATGCCAGGTTTTCGCCACGGAGGCTCGACGGGGTAAGTTTAAAAAGTCCACAAAAAGTCCTGTCGTTGTTCCATCATCACATAGCAGAGTCTCTCCCGATTGGTTGCTGCAACGCGACGAGCAGCAGAAGAAGCAAGAATATTCTTGCTTCTGTTGCTCGCTGGCTCGGCTGCTACGGACGCGCACGTGCGTGGAAAGGGACTGCCGGGCGCTGCTGCGCTGCTTGAAATGCTGAAGACGCGCCGCGTCACGCCCCACTGCTCCAAGATGCGCGGCCACATAGACTTTCAATGTAAAGTGGCTGCTTCGGCTGCGCGAAAAGCGTTTGGTGAGAACCTAGCTTAACAGTCCTTCCTGTAAAGGGTTTGGACTGCGTGGTGCTACAGGAAGCCTGGGAGCTTGGACGTAACACAGCGGAAGAAGGCAAACAGCTCAGCTCAAAGTAAAAAAATATTTTTTTATATTTTTTATAAATGTTTTAAAGTATTTTAAAGTGTTAGGATAGTTGAAATGCTTGGTACCTGTTCATTACCGCCCATGTACGTGCTCGTGCGGTATATAAAAGAAAGAAGAAGAAAAAAGGTAGTCCCCAAATTACGAGATTTCGCCTTACGAGATACTCGGAGGAACGGAACTTGCTCGTAAGTCAGGGACCACCTGTATATGCACAGCAGCTTGAACACAATTGCTGCTGTGAAGGTGTGAAGCTTGTGGCTGCCTGTGGGCATCTGACATGGCACCCCGTTGTTAGATTCTTTCGGCATGCCTCCCTGAGGTGCGGACATGTCACGTGTTCGCCTGATTAGTGTATCGGCTGCCCCGTGATTCACAATGGAGCGGGGGGCTTGAGCACGTGACCCTCCTCACCTGTCTCCGTGAGGGGTGTGGGGGTGCTTGCAGACGCCTCTGTGTCTGCTTACTGCAGACGAATCAGAGGCACCCTGCTGGGGTTCATTTATTAGGCTAATACCCCATGGGCCGTGAGGGAGGGGGAAAAAATGGCCCCCTCCCTTTATGACGGCTGGCAGGCCAGAGGGACCTGTTCTGCAGAAATTATTTGTGTTTTTTTTTAGAGTCAATAAAACAGAGATGAGCTGTTTTATGAGCTTTATTCATGTTTATGTGCAATGACGTACATGATTTTATGTCACTCACATCAGAGAGATCATGATTTGTGCATGCAATAGTTTTACCAACTTTTTTTTACCGTGTTACAAATAAAGTCTGGACATGAAGGGATCATTCCCAGTACCACGTGGGCGGGTGAACGTGTAATGTAGGAACGTGGACCTGGTTCATCAGGCACGTTTTTGTCTAATGTCCCGGTTCGCCGAGGAGGCCATGTGTCTGGCCGCCTGGCGGGGAACAAACCTGTTTTTGCTCCATGCGTGCTCGGTGCGAGGTTGGCCCGGCGGGGGTCTCTGCCAGGGCTCCTCCTCGTATGCTGGCCGCTTCTGCGGTGGGGCACGCGTTGCCGAGCGGTGTCGAGGCTGCGCAGGTCTGCCTCCAGCAGACTCCCTTGGGGGGACGAAGCTTCTCCGGGGAATGCCCACCCGGAGAGCTTCGGCCTGTCTGCGCCTTTGGTCCAGCTTGGTCTGAATTCGCTCCAAAGCTTTACCAAATAATCCCGTCGGCTCTATCGAGTGGTGGAGAAAAGGCACCTTTTGTCCCTCAGGGAGATCCGTTAAAGTCATCCACAGGTGGCGAATCGTGATGACCACTTCCGCCATGCCCTTGCCTTGAGCAACAACAGCTGTCCCCATCATGCGGAGCACAAAGTCTGTTGCCCTGCGGGCTTCGTCCAGCAAGTCGGCGGCCGCCTGCTTGTCCGTTGTTACTTGCAGCTGCTGTAGCTTTTCCGCTAGGTAAGCCTGCATCAATGCAGACGCGTTCATGGCACGCACCGCGAGTCCCTGAGCTCTGTAGCACTTCTCAAGTAGAGACGCTGAAGCTCGACAAGCCATGCTGGGGAGAGTTGGTTTTTTCCCGGATGACTTAGGAGCCAGGTGAGACGCTAGTGTGTCCTCAATCTG
Source organism: Garcialebias charrua (assembly GCA_038048925.1). Taxonomy (NCBI): domain Eukaryota; kingdom Metazoa; phylum Chordata; class Actinopteri; order Cyprinodontiformes; family Rivulidae; genus Garcialebias; species Garcialebias charrua. Next base: position 38,900 of record JBBPBX010016096.1, on the reverse strand, counting down.
AGGCACGTTAGCCATTCCCACCTCATTCTGAGGCACGTTAGCCATTCCCACCTCATCCATCCCGTCGACGTCAAGGAACTGTGAGAGGGGAAGGAGCATGGGGGCTCTTGGTTGAGGCCATGTGCGAGTTAGTTCTGTGAGGAAGTCCGGGAACATGGGCATACTTTGCCTCGTGGCGGCCTGCTGCTCCGAGTAAAAATAGTTTCCTGCCAGCCTCGTGACCTATTGGCGAGGCGGAGGCTTGGGCCATGGGATGTTCAGTGCGTTCGTTGCTCTGTGGCACAGGTCGAAAAGAGCAGGAATGGAAAAGTTGGTTTCTGGGAGCACAGGTACCGGGGTCTGGGAGAGATTTTCTCCCTGATCCTCCAGTTCCACATCTGCGTCCTCCGCTGAGAATTTGCCCGAGGCTAAAATCGAGATCTCGTCCTTGTTCATCATGCCTCGGGTGTCGAACTCGGCTGTTAGGTCCACCATAGGAGCCAGCACGTCAGGGCTGTCACCCCATTCGACTCGTGTGCTCTCATGTAGGGCCATGTTCTCGAGCTCCGGCGTGGGAGTGAGAGGCTCCGTTGTGTCCGCATCTGCTGGTATTGCTGAAGTGCCCATGGCTTTGGCGACGAGGTCAACCCGGTGCCGTAGCACCGCGTCCAGTATCAGGCTGCAGTGTGGGCAAAAGTCGGGCGTATCCAGCGCTGTTTTTGCGTGAAGCATTCCCAGGCAGACTGGACAGGCCTCATGGGTGTCCATCGCCGCGAGGGAGAAACTGCATCCGTTGGGACAGGCGCGCGAAGTTGGGCTCGCCGTCCCGCTGGTTTTCCTTGGAAGTCTTGCCTTTCGCTTTCCTTTCTCCAGAGGCATGTCCGAGATAAGGCGAGCGAGTCCTTCCATAATCTTTTTCCTTTTTCCTTGAAATGTCTCCTCCGTCGCGTCGCTTTCGCTGGCTAGCTCGCTAGGAGTTAGCGAAGTAGCTTTTTTCTTGTGGCGTAGTCAGCGCCGTCAAGCGAAGCAATCTGTAGAGAGAGGAGAAGAAAATACTTTGGGTTAAGAGAAAAAGTGTCGGACTAGCTTTCACTAGTCCAGCAATACACAGGAATAATTCTCTGTGCGCTCTTGTGTAGGGAGCAAGCTCTCCTCAAGTTGAGCGATGAAGCAACAGAGAAGTCCCGCAAAGAGGTAGTTCAGGTTTAGTGAGGTGAAGGGCAAAAAGAGGAAGATGGATGGGCGTCAGCCGCTTAAGTACCCAGAGGGCGGGGCCTCTGGCGCAGTGGTGACGCCCTAGCCATAAAGGCGTGAGTATATTCCTTCAGGTAATCGCGCGGGGGCGCAATCCCCATAACAAGTATGTTGCACCGAGAGACCAGACTGAAAGGGAACGAACATTTGTTAAACCTAAGTTTGTTGATTCCTATAAATACAGTATTTGGGTATCCTGGTCAATTCACATCTCTCTTTTAAGCTCCATGTGGAAACTGAAAGTTAAACTGGGATTCTTTTTCAGAAATCCTGTCTAACTCTGAATGCTAGGAAACACCTTGTAGCTGTGACTTTCCTTCCCTCCATTGATTACGGTGACATTATCTACATGAATGCTCCTACAAGCACCCTGCAGATTTTGGATGTTGTCTATCATGGTGCACTAAGATTCATAACTGTCTGCGAGTATCGTACCCACCACTGCACCCTGTATTCCAGGGGCAGCCGGCCAATAGAGGGCGCCAGAGCGCCGCCCCACTGGACGTTCTGGACCATTTGACATTTAATACTTTTTTTTTAATTAATAAAAATGAAATAACATAAAAATATTTCAAAATATATGCATATATGTTTTTAGTTGTGTAGGATAAATAGTTTATGAGTAATGATGAGTTATATTTTATTATTATTTTTGTTTATTGTTTAATGTATTTGTATCATTGATGTTCATCATTCTTTAGTTTGTAGCAGGTCGCTTTCGTAAATGAGCCCTCGAGGCTCAATAAGATTTACCTGACTAAATAAAGGTTGAATGAATATTGTTTGTTTCAAAAAACGTTTTCTGATTGGTGACGTATTTCCTGTTTTGGGGGCGCTCTTATCTGATCCATTGACTCTAATTATAGCTGGCACATGTGTACTGATGTCACGACCTTACAATACAATGGGATTGTTCTGGGCACAGTTTTCACCGCCCTGGACAGTCCAACGTGAGCTGAACGTACAGAACAATGTACTTCCGGTCTGGTCTTTTTTTTGTCTGTCTGGGATTACAGAGCCGTGCAATGTCTGAAGCAGGCTTGCTCAGATAAGTTTTAAATAATTGAAAGCCCTTTATTTAATATCTATTTGCATTTCTGACTGATATGCCTCTCAGATATTAGAAGGATCTGTGAAAAAAGCCTTCAGCTGACTGCAAGTGGGAAGTGAAATGTTTTTTGGTTTTTTTTGCTAGCATGCTAGCGCTAGCCGCCTGGTTATTGTATTGGACTCTGATGGCTAAATTTGTTTAAATTTGCTTGTAAAAAATTATCAAATATTAATAATTGTATATACTAAATAAATGTCACTGGTGGTGTTCTACTATTTCTTAACTCTGTATTGATCTGGAGAATGAAAACAAAGCCCCTTGCAAGTAACTAGCTCCTATTAACATTGAGTTATTAAGTATTTACATAGATAAAAATGTGCCATGGAAGTACCCTGATGCATGCTCAATAATGCTCATGTTAATAATGATGGTCAGTGTTATGACATCCTGCAAGATGGTGTAGTGGCAGGGGGACCGACTTGAGACCCGAAGGACCCAGGTTCGAACCCCAGTCACGGCATAACTTGTGGTGTGTTTGAGCAGCACATCTCATCCCAATTGCTCCCCGGCGCGCTTTCTATAGCTGCCCACTGCTCCACCTGGTGGTGATTGGGTTAAATGCAGAGTCAAATTTCGTCTTGTATGGAAACATACACAGATGACAAAAATGTGACATTATTATTATTATTATTATTATTATTATTATTATTATTATTATTATTATTATTATTATTATTATTATTATTATTATTATTATTATTATCTTGTTCTACAGATAAAAATCACAAATATAACTGTTATACCTGTGTTTAGTGGGCTGGGCACCACAAGGTTAATAATAAAATAATCATATGTCTAATACTTTTGTACTTATGTACTCTAATATTTAATACTAAGTCTTATTTATCATATCACATTATATTATAACATTCATATAAAATATCAAGTTGTTTTGTTTACTAGGTTGTTGAAATAACATAATCACAGTCAAATAGATCATTTTTCTTCTCCATAAATCAGTTATTTAAAATCTAATCTGGAATCATTCCTCCTTGTTAGACTTCAGTTGACCTGTTTAAGTTGGGCCCAAATTTGTTATTATCTTTTGATTTATTTTTCTGCCTCGCAACAGCCTCGCAGCAGCCTCGCAGCAGCGAGGACCTTCTCCTTACGGATTAATTTACGGGAGACACTTGGTGAACTTTGTGTTGTCTTGACTGGAACAGCGATAACTCCCAAAATCGCTGCGTGCAACGAGGTCTGGGGAGGAGGTCCTGCCCCAAGTGGAGGAGTTTAAGTATCTCGGGATCTTGTTCACGAATGAGGGAAAACTGGAGCGTGAGATCGATAGGCGGATAGGTGCAGCGTCCGCAGTGAAGCGGGCGCTGTACCGGTCTGTCGTGGTGAAGAGAGAGCTGAGTCAAAAGGCAAAGCTCTCAATTTACCGATCGATCTACGTTCCCACCCTCATCTATGGTCATGAGCTTTGGGTTATGACCGAAAGAACAAGATCTCGGATACAAGCGGCTGAAATGAGTTTTCTCCGCAGGGTGGCTGGACTCTCCCTTAGAGATAGGGTGAGAAGCTCAGTCATCCGGGAGGGACTCGGAGTAGAGCCGCTGCTTCTCCACATCGAGAGGAGCCAGTTGAGGTGGCTCGGGCATCTGGTTAGGATGCCTCCTGGACGCCTCCCTGGTGAGGTGTTCCGGGCATGTCCCACCGGGAGGAGACCCAGAGGAAGACCCAGGACGCGCTGGAGGGACTATGTTTCTCGGCTGGCCTGGGAACGCCTTGGGATTCCCCCGGAGGAGCTGCTCCAAGTGGCTGGGGAGAGGGAAGTCTGGGCCTCCCTACTTAGGTTGCTACCCCCGCGACCCGACCCCGGATAAGCGGAAGAAGATGGATGGATGGATGGATTTATTTTTCAATGAAATTTAATTATTTGTTAGTTTATTTTTGGAACTATTAAATTTAATTATTTGGTGGATTTTTGAACACCTTTGTCCTTATTTAAGTCTGGACCCTCACAATTCTATTTATATTATGAACTTGTATTACTAAAATAATTATAACAGAATATGATAGAAGTTGTCCAAAAATTGAAAAGTGGAAGCAGAACACTCCCATTCTCTTTTCACACTGATGCCTCAAACAAGGTGAAGATGAACCATGTTTTATTAATGATAGTTTTATACAAATGGATACACCTGATATATACAAATAAAAACATGAACAAACTTACTTTACAGTATACAAACATAATTATGCATACTTCTACACATGCTTAAAAAAAATTTATGGCGCCCCCCCATAAAAAAAATCACCAGCCGCCACTGCACCCTGTATTCACTGGTTAACTGGACATCATTAACTTCACGCAGACTCTTCCACTGGTACATTTTCATCTTTAAATCACTTCTTGGTCTGCTGCCCTCATACATCTCCTCCTACATGTCTCTGCGTGAGTGCAGCTACAGTGTGCGCTCTCAGGACATGATTACCTGCAGTGTTCCGTCAGTGAGGACTGAACTTGGAAAAAGGGCCTTCTCCTACTCTGCTCCTGCTTCCTGGAATATCTTACAAAAAGATCTGAAGCTCTCGACCTTGACCTCTCTAAATTGTTTTAAGAATCTGTTGGAATCCTGGCAAGAACCAATGCAGACATGTTCCTGTTTTCAGTTTTCTACATTTGCCTTATAATCTATCTGTTTTGCTACGTTGCCATCTTTTTTTAACTTGTTTAAAAAAAAATCTGTATGCCTCTTATGATTGCCTATTGTTGATTGTCAAAGGAAAGTCTATTGTTGTCGCTGTTATCATTCTTTGTTGAAAACAGGTCTCTCTTTTAAATAAATCCTTGAGGCTCAATGGGATTAACCTGCCTAAATAAAGGTTGAATGAACATACCACTGTGATAATTCAGCAGAGCCCTTTCACAGAGAAAGCTGTGTGTCTCCTACTTGGCTGTCTTGAATGTAGTGCTGCCAAAGTGAGCAACAACAACTAAAAAAAGCATTGGAAGTATTACATAAGTTCAGATTTCTTTGTGAATTGAACCTTCAGTCAGCGCTGCACGAGCAGCACTTTAATTGCATCAGTTCCTCTGATGTAAATGTGTGTAGCGTTCAACTCCCTTTGAGGTTTCAGTTATTTATTTTGATTAGGGCTGTATTTATACGATAAGTCTCTTAAGTAAGTCACCTGGGAGGATGGGTTGGCGAGGATGGCGATGGTGGTGGTGTTGGGAGGCTAAACGAAGTCTGTTTGATGATTATAAATTCAGAAATTTCCGCTTGTCAATTAATTTGCCGCTTCCTGGGTATTGCGCGTCTCTCTTTTGATTTTGCTGGGTCTTACTCTCGATGGACCTGTGGTGTTCCCATTGTAAGCCTAAGCAGTTACTCAGTCTCTGGCAGCTGGGGGAATGGAGAATAAAGATCCTTTAAAGGCAGATGGGTTTTCAAGAAGAAGCCTCTTTTCTTGTGTGTACCAGCTGATTTCTTTGAGTGCCGACTTTGGCTGCTGAAAGGGTTTACTCTGCTGGTTTCTTGTTCGCAGACACAAACAAAAACAGGATATGGACAGAGAAATATAGAGGGCTTCACTTGAAGTGATGCTTCCTTTATATCTGCTTGTTGTACTGCAACAATACAAGGAAGAAAAGTTGTCTTATTCAGGCCGTTGTGTTCAGACAAGCTTTGGACAAATTGTTACGAGGATACATCAGGTGTTTGTAGCTCAACAGCAGTTTTTAGATTGGTCTTCTACTAAACTTGCATGTTGTCTGCCAAGAAAATACCTGCTAAATATTGTTTAAGGTTTAACACGATTAAACGTGCATGAAAACTAATGACAACAAAAAAAAAGCTAGTGCAATTTCATTTGTTTTCAATTAAAATGAGCTAATTTGTTTTTGTCAAATTGGAGCCAACATGTGTCATAAATAACTGTTCAGTTTGTTGTGTTGTGAAGTAAAACAATACAAAATATGTTCTGAAAGGTGTTTTTCTGCTGTGTTAGCAAAATACTGCATGAGCCACTAGAAGCCAAGATGGTGTAGAGGTAGGGCAGCCGACTTGGGACCCGAAAGACCCAGGTTCGAACCCCGGTCACTGCATACCTTGTGGTGTCTATGAGCAGTACACCTCATCCCCAAATAGCCTATATGCCACGGGGGGGCGTGACGTACTTCCGGCAAAATGCAACACCTACCCGCCACTTCCGGTTCCCATCCACCTCCGTTGTTGCTAGCGTTAGCTCCTAGTAGCAAACCATGACAACGAGCCGAAACGGGAAGCGGCCGCGCGCTACCGGCACTACACGTGAGTACCGTTGTGTCCGCCCACCGGTGGGAACAGCTGTTCCGCGGGGGGGTTTCGGCGAACATTTATCGCGGCTATCCGTAGGGGGAACGTCGCCATAATTTTATATGGTTTTATATGTGTATAGAGTTGTTATTGGTGTGTATGCCGATGTTTTATTAATTGTATTTAGTCATTTATGTTCGTGTCTTTCCCGCTAACCGGAAGTGCGCCGTCTGTGTAATGACTGCGGAGGTGCTGGAACGGAAGCCCGTGGCATATAGGCTATTGCTCCCCGGGCGCTTTCTATAGCTGCCCACTGCCCCACCTGGTGGTGATTGGGTTAAATGCAGAGACAAATTTCGTCTTGTATGGAAACATACACAGATGACAAAATGTGACATCATTATTATTATTATTATTATTATTATTATTATTATTATTATTATTATTATTATTATTATTATTATTATAGAAACACTCATAAAATAATTTTATAATTATCTACAACACTTTTTTTGAGTCAACCCAATTGGAGTTATCTGCCACCACTAATCAACCTTAACAAATACGAAAATGGCCCCAACTCCTTCACTTTTACAGATATGGAGCTACAATGTAATTTTTTTAGTAGCTGAGTAACCCCAACCCAACACACAAAGTAGCAGATTGTGTAAAATGTTTGGCATTACTCATTTGCATTAATTAACCCTGTTTTTCTTTTAGCAAAATACCTCACAAATCCTTGATGGATTTTAAATGGAAAGCCTAACCAGCAGAGTAGGGCTGGGCAATATGGGCCAAAATTTATATCTCAATATTTTAAGACAAGATAATATAAGATATAACTTTATTGATCCCATAGGAAATTGCTGTGCCAGAGTTTCAGCACAAAGGAATATATACAGTACAAAAATCACACAAGATATTAAAAAAAACAGAGAATATAAAAATACCAACAATGCATGGCGAGTCAATGAATGAAGATGAATGGCAATATGTATCCCGATATTTTTTCCCCGTAAAGTAAACAAAAATATATTTCTTAGTCAAAGCTTTGTCCCAATTGTCACACAGTTACATTAACAAACAGCTGTAACTGTTTATAAGAAATGTCTAAAAAAATAAACTATTTACATATATTAAATAATAATCCTCCCCAGCTGCACAGTCTTCACGCCATTAGTTAGCCTGGTTGTCTTTAGCCATCTTGTTCCACAGTTGAGACTGGTACTGTGTCTTTATCGATATGATAAGCTGCTGCTTTATTGATGTCACATTACCTCTCGCTGTTTTTCTCATAAGGCACAGAACGGCTAAATTAGTTTCATACCGTGGTTTGTCTCAGAGAAGGAGGCTGAAGTCAACATTCTGCAACACGCTTCTCCACTTATAGCGCTGTTTTAAATGGTGAAAAGTATTCGTAGTGCCGACCTTTTTTGGGGGACTTGTTTTCAGCATTGTCTACAGAAAACATTTTTCTGTTCCTCATCTGACAATTTAAATCCAAACCATCTCCAAATAACAGTCATTGTGTTCCTCTTTGCTCAACAGCTAAGCTGCTCTTTGATATCCTCTACCGTGTTTATTTGTGCTAAAC